>CM068360.1:36993223-37048223 GCA_034769755.1 Odontamblyopus lacepedii | reverse complement strand
TCTCTCCTCCTCCTCTCCTCTCTCCTCCTCTCCTCCTCCTCTCCTCTCTCCTCTCTCCTCTCCTCCTCTCCTCCACTCTCCTCCTCTCTCCTCTCCCCCTCTCCTCCTCTCTCCTCTCTCCTCTTTCCTCTCCTCCTCTCTCCTCCTCTCTCCTCTCTCCTCTCCTCCTCTCTCCTCTCCTCCTCTCCTCCTCTCTCCTCTCTCCTCTGCTCCTCTCCTCCACTCTCCTCCTCTCTCCTCTCCCCCTCTCCTCCTCTCTCCTCCTCTCTTCTCTCCTCCTCTCCTCCTCTCTCCTCTCCTCCACTCTCCTCCTCTCTCCTCTCCCCCTCTCCTCTCCTCTCCTCTCCTCCTCTCTCCTCTCTCCTCTCTCCTCTGCTCCTCTCCTCCACTCTCCTCCTCTCTCCTCTCCCCCTCTCCTCTCTCCTCCTCTCTCCTCTCCCCCTCTCCTCCTCTCTCCTCTCCTCCTCTCCCCCTCCTCTTTCCGTCCTGTTTGTCGTTTAAAGTCTCTGATATTTTTGCTCATTCTGTTTTTCAGACTCAATAAAACGATAAGAGAAAAAGGATCAGATCTGTTCGTTCCATTAAACCTGACGAGGCTTCACTCGCTCACGCCATCCATCACTGTCACGAACGCTAACAGGAGGAGGAGAGGAGGGGGAGGAGGAGGAAGAGGAGGAGGAGGAGAGGGGGAGGAGGAGAAGAGGGGGAGGAGAGCAAGAGGAGAGGAGGAGGAGAGGAGGAGGAGAGGAGGAGGAGAGGAAGAGGAGGAAGAGGAGGAGGAGGAGAGGGGGAGAGGGGGAGGAGGAGAAGAGGGGGAGGAGGAGAGGAGGAGGAGAGGAGGAGGAGAGGAGGAGGAGGAGAGGGGGAGGAGGAGAAGAGGGGGAGGAGGAGAGGAGGAGGAGAGGAGGAGAGGAGGAGGAGAGGAGAGGAGGAGAAGAGGAGGAGGAGGAGAGGAGGAGGAGGAGAGGAGGAGGAGGAGGAGAGGAGAGGAGGAGAAGAGGAGAGGAGGAGAAGAGGAGGAGGAGAGGAGGAGGAGGAGAGGAGGAGGAGAGGAGGAGGAAGAGAGGAGGAGGAGGGGAGGAGGAGGAGGAGAGGAGGAGAAGAGGAGGAGGAGGAGAGGGGGAGGAGGAGAGGAGGAGGCGAGGGGGAGGAGGAGAGGGGGAGAGGAGGAGAAGGAGAGGAGGAGGAGAGGAGGAGGAGAGGAGGAGGAGAGGGGGAGGAGGAGAGGAGGAGGAGAGGGGGAGGAGGAGACGAGGAGGAGGAGAGGAGGAGGAGGAGAGGAGGAGGAGAGGGGGAGGAGTTTAGTTTAGTTTAGTTTAGTCTTTATTTGAAGGGACAATGTACAGATACATTAAGTTTAAGAGATGTTCTGCACCAGATTATAGCTCGTTTCTAGTTTCCGTCTGCAGTCCCTAATTTACAGGAGTAAATAATTCATAATTTAATCTAAACAATCAGAGCAGTATTTCACAGCACCCGTCTGACACAAACACTCTCATCACAGCCCCAGTCTGACACAAACACTCTCATCACAGCACCAGTCTGACACAAACACTCTCATCACAGCCCCAGTCTGACACAAACACTCTCACAAACACGGCCTCTCATTCATACCTGAGCATTAGATTCAATATTTCACACATTCGCACTCGTATGCTGTCCATTATACAACATTTCAGTCCTGTTTCATTCAGCAGTAAAAGGTTAAGAATCTTACACATACTAAAGTTACAGTTTCACATCAACAATTATATCTTCACTATAATATTTACACAGAATGTGATGAAACATCAGGAGGTGCTTTGTTCAGTGTTCACATGCCCGACTGTTCCACAGCCACTGTTTCACTTCTACTGGAAATGTTGAAGAGTTTGTTAGAGTTTTTACTTCAGTTGGAAGATTATTCCACTCTTTTATTGCGTTATAAGAAAATGCTGATTGTGCAAATGAGGTTTTTGGTTTTGGTATAAAACACTGGCCCCTGCTGGAGGTCCGTGTGGCTCTGGAGGTCACTGTTGATGTGAGTTGTACAAAGTGCTTAAGAGGTGCCGGTGCAGTGTTATTAAGAATTCTGTGGACCATTTTGACTGACGCTAATCTTTGTATCTTCCCAGAGTTCAGTAGTTTATATCTGTGTCAGACACGGCAGTGGTGATACTGTCGTGGCTTCTTGTCCAGAGTTTTTATGGCTTGTATAATGATTCTAGTGGCCTCAGGACAGTTTTGCCTGAGACCAACATGTTCTACAGTAATAAAAACGTGACATAATCAGTGCATTAAAACCGTCTGAGATGCTGCTGTTGTTTTAAAGGTTTTTATATTGTATTTGAGACTGTGGCACATTTGCTTCATATGTTTTTTAAAGGTGAGAGTGGAGTCTAAAGTGATGAAGTAGTGATGCTCTGGAACTTCTCCGTTTACAGCGACATTTGGAAAAGATGAAAAAAAAAACATCTTATTAAAAAAAATACATTGCCGCTGTTTTC
This sequence comes from Odontamblyopus lacepedii, assembly GCA_034769755.1. NCBI lineage: Eukaryota > Metazoa > Chordata > Actinopteri > Gobiiformes > Gobiidae > Odontamblyopus > Odontamblyopus lacepedii. The sequence continues at coordinate 37,045,737 of CM068360.1, read as the reverse complement.
TTTACATTCAGTGTGAGATGAATCCTGCAGCCATTTTCTCCATGGCCACTATGAGTTCTGAAGCTACTTGTTCTGTATCTTTCCCCCATGTATAAACGAAGGAGGAGAGGAGGAGGAGAGGAGGAGGAGGAGAGGGGGAGGAGAGGAGGAGGAGAGGAGGAGGAGAGGAGGAAGAGGTGAGGAAGAGGGGAGGAGGAGAGGAGGGAAGAGGAGGAGGGGAGGAGGAGGAGGAGGAGAAGGAGAGGTGGAGGAGAGGAGGAGGAGAGGAGGAGGAGAGGAGGAGGAGAGGAGGAGGAGAGGAGGAAGAGAGGAGGAGGGGAGGAGGAGGAGGAGGAGGAGGAGGAGGAGAGGAGGAGGAGAGGAGGAGAGGAGGAGAGGGGGAGGAGAGGAGGAGGAGAGGAGGAGGAGAGGAGGAAGAGGGGAGGAGGAGGAGGAGAGGAGGAAGAGAGGGGGAGAGACTAAAGTACAAACAGATAAAATATTTTATATTCTGTCGCCTTTTTAATTCACAAATCTTTATCTTTTCTAAATCTTTGTTTTGATCCAGTTTCACTAAATTGAACTGAAATTTAACACCAGCCCCTCCTCCTCTCTCCTCCTCCTCCTCTCCTCCTCCTCCTCTCCTCCTCCCCCACTCCTCCTCCTCCTCTCCTCGTCTCTCCTCCTCCTCTCTCCTCCTCCTCCTCTCCTCCTCCTCCTCTCCTCCTCCTCTCCTCCTCCTCTCTCCTCCTCCTCCCCTCCTCCTCCTCCTCTCCTCCTCCTCTCCTCCTCCTCTCTCCTCCTCCTCCCCTCCTCCTCCTCCTCTCCTCCTCTCTCCTCCTCCTCCTCTCCTCCTCCTCTCTCCTCCTCCTCTCCTCCTCTCTCTCCTCTTCCTCCTCCTCCTTCTCCTCTCCTCCTCTCTCCTCCTCCTCTCTCCTCCTCCTCTCTCCTCCTCTCCTCCTCCTCTCTCCTCCTCCTCCTCCTCTCCTCCTCTCCTCCTCCTCCTCTCTCCTCCTCCTCCTCCTCTCCTCCTCCTCTCCTCCTCCTCTCCTCCTCCTCCTCTCCTCCTCCTCCTCCGTCTCATCCTCCTCTTCCTCCTCTTCCTCCTCCTCCTCCTCCTCCTCTCCTCCTCCTCCTCCTCCTCCTCCTCTCCTCCTCTCCTCCTCTCCTCCTCTCCTCCTCTTCCTCCTCTCCTGCTCCTCCTCTCCTCCTCCTCTCCTCCTCCTCTTGTTGCTGTTCCGCTCTCGTCCTGCAGGTGGTCGTATCAACCACAGTGAACGTTGATGGACACGTTTTGGCCGTGAGCGACAACATGTTCGTCCACAACAACTCCAAACATGGCCGCCGCGCCCGCCGCCTCGACCCGTCCGAAGGTCAGACCCGAAACACAACCCAAACCCTCACCCTAACCCACAAAACACAACCCAGAACTCAACACAAACACAACCCAGAAACAACCCAGACACAACACAAAACTCAACCCAAAACACAATTCAAAACATGCACAGAGTCCTCCCATTCTGCACCCGACAGGTTAGACCCAGACACACTGAAAGTTGGGTCAAATGCAGGCTTTAGTCCGGGTTTAGACTTGGTTTAGACCCATTTAGTCCTGGTTTAGACATTGTTTATGTTGTACAAATTTTCAGCTTGTCCAAGAAGAAGTAAAAGGCCAAAGACCAACTGGACGACAGAAGTTTACTCACCATCAATAATACTGAAAAAGTGAACAGAGAGATTCCAGAAGTGAACAGAGAGATTCCAGAAGTGAACAGAGAGATTCCAAAAGTGAACAGAGAGATTCCAAAAGTGAACAGAGAGATTCCAAAAGTGAACAGAGAGATTCCAAAAGTGAACAGAGAGATTCCAAAAGTGAACAGAGAGATTCCAAAAGTGAACAGAGAGATTCCAAAAGTGAACAGAGAGATTCCAAAAGTGAACAGAGAGATTCCAGAAGTGAACAGAGAGATTCCAAAAGTGAACAGAGAGATTCCAAAAGTGAACAGAGAGATTCCAAAAGTGAACAGAGAGATTCCAAAAGTGAACAGAGAGATTCCAAAAGTGAACAGAGAGATTCCAGAAGTGAACAGAGAGATTCCAGAAGTGAACAGAGAGATTCCAGAAGTGAACAGAGAGATTCCAGAAGTGAACAGAGAGATTCCAGAAGTGAACAGAGAGATTCCAGAAGTGAACAGAGAGATTCCAAAAGTGAACAGAGAGATTCCAAAAGTGAACAGAGAGATTCCAAAAGTGAACAGAGAGATTCCAAAAGTGAACAGAGAGATTCCAAAAGTGAACAGAGAGATTCCAAAAGTGAACAGAGAGATTCCAAAAGTGAACAGAGAGATTTCAAAAGTGAACAGAGAGATTCCAAAAGTGAACAGAGAGATTCCAAAAGTGAACAGAGAGATTTCAAAAGTGAACAGAGAGATTCCAAAAGTGAACAGAGAGATTTCAAAAGTGAACAGAGAGATTCCAAAAGTGAACAGAGAGATTTCAAAAGTGAACAGAGAGATTCCAAAAGTGAACAGAGAGATTCCAAAAGTGAACAGAGAGATTCCAAAAGTGAACAGAGAGATTCCAAAAGTGAACAGAGAGATTCCAAAAGTGAACAGAGAGATTTCAAAAGTGAACAGAGAGATTCCAAAAGTGAACAGAGAGATTCCAAAAGTGAACAGAGAGATTCCAAAAGTGAACAGAGATTCCAAAAGTGAACAGAGATTCCAAAAGTGAACAGAGAGATTCCAAAGTGAACAGAGAGATTCAAAAGTGAACAGAGAGATTCCAAAAGTGAACAGAGAGATTTCAAAAGTGAACAGAGAGATTCCAAAAGTGAACAGAGAGATTTCCAAAAGTGAACAGAGAGATTTCCAAAAGTGAACAGAGAGATTCCAAAAGTGAACAGAGATATCAAAAGTGAACAGAGAGATTCAAAAGTGAACAGAGAGATTCCAAAAGTGAACAGAGAGTGAACAGAGATTCCAAAAGTGAACAGAGAGATTCCAAAAGTGAACAGAGAGATTCCAAAAGTGAACAGAGAGATTCCAAAAGTGAACAGAGAGATTCCAAAAGTGAACAGAGAGATTCCAAAAGTGAACAGAGAGATTCCAAAAGTGAACAGAGAGATTCCAAAAGTGAACAGAGAGATTCCAAAAGTGAACAGAGAGATTCCAAAAGTGAACAGAGAGATTCCAAAAGTGAACAGAGAGATTCCAAAAGTGAACAGAGAGATTCCAGAAGTGAACAGAGAGATTCCAAAAGTGAACAGAGAGATTCCAAAAGTGAACAGAGAGATTTCAAAAGTGAACAGAGAGATTCCAAAAGTGAACAGAGAGATTCCAAAAGTGAACAGAGAGATTCCAAAAGTGAACAGAGAGATTCCAAAAGTGAACAGAGAGATTCCAAAAGTGAACAGAGATTCCAAAAGTGAACAGAGAGATTCCAAAAGTGAACAGAGAGATTCCAAAAGTGAACAGAGAGATTCCAAAAGTGAACAGAGAGATTCCAAAAGTGAACAGAGATTCCAAAAGTGAACAGAGAGATTCCAAAAGTGAACAGAGAGATTCCAAAAGTGAACAGAGAGATTCCAAAAGTGAACAGAGAGATTCCAAAAGTGAACAGAGAGATTCCAAAAGTGAACAGAGAGATTCCAAAAGTGAACAGAGAGATTCCAAAAGTGAACAGAGAGATTCCAAAAGTGAACAGAGAGATTCCAAAAGTGAACAGAGTGTGATCTGTGAGTGTTCAGGCCCCTTTACTAACCCTAACCCGAGTGTGATCAGCACCGGGCAGACGCCTTGTGCCACAGTGCAGATCGTGGTGCAGATCATGGTTTCAGATCGTGGCGCAGAGCGTGGTGCAGATCGTGGTGCAGAGCGTGGTGCAGAGCGTGGTGCAGATCGTGGTGCAGATCATGGTGCAGATCATGGTTTCAGATCGTGGTGCAGATCGTGGTGCAGAGCGTGGTGCAGATCGTGGTGCAGATCGTGGCACAGATCGTGGCGCAGAGCGTGGCGCAGATCGTGGCGCAGATTATGGTTTCAGATCGTGGCGCAGATCATGGTGCAGATTATGGTTTCAGATCGTGGCGCAGATCGTGGCGCAGATCATGGTTTCAGATCGTGGCGCGGATCGTGGTGCAGATCATGGTTTCAGATCGTGGCGCGGATCGTGGCGCAGATCGTGGCGCAGAGCGTGGCGCAGAGCGTGGTGCAGATCGTGGTGCAGATCGTGGCGCAGATCGTGGCGCAGATCATGGTTTCAGATCGTGGTGCAGATCGTGGTGCAGATCGTGGTGCAGAACGTGGTGCAGATCGTGGTGCAGATCGTGGTGCAGATTATGGTTTCAGATTGTGGCGCAGATCATGGTGCAGATTATGGTTTCAGATCGTGGCGCAGATCATGGTGCAGATTATGGTTTCAGATCGTGGCGCAGATCGTGGTGCAGATCGTGGTGCAGAACGTGGTGCAGATCGTGGTGCAGATCGTGGCGCAGATCGTGGCGCAGAGCGTGGCGCAGATCATGGTGCAGATCGTGGTGCAGAGCGTGGCCCAGATCGTGGCGCAGATCGTGGCGCAGATCATGGTGCAGATCATGGTTTCAGATCGTGGCGCAGATCGTGGCGCAGATCGTGGCGCAGATCGTGGCGCAGATCGTGGTGCAGATCGTGGCGCAGATCGTGGCGTAGATCGTGGCCCAGATCGTGGCGCAGATTGTGGTGCAGATCATGGTGCAGATCATGGTTTCAGATCGTGGCGCAGATCGTGGCGCAGATCGTGGCGCAGATCGTGGTGCAGATCATGGTGCAGATCATGGTTTCAGATCGTGGCGCAGATCGTGGCGCAGATTGTGGTGCAGATCGTGGTTTCAGATCGTGGCGCAGATCGTGGTGCAGATTGTGGTGCAGAGCGTGGTGCAGAGCGTGGTGCAGATCGTGGCCCAGATCGTGGCGCAGATTGTGGTGCAGATCATGGTGCAGATCATGGTTTCAGATCGTGGCGCAGATCGTGGCGCAGATCGTGGTGCAGAGCGTGGTGCAGATCGTGGTGCAGATCGTGGTGCAGATCGTGGTGCAGATCGTGGTGCAGATCGTGGCGCAGATCGTGGTGCAGATCGTGGCGCAGATCGTGGCGCAGATCGTGGCGCAGATCGTGGCGCAGATCATGGTGCAGATCATGGTTTCAGATCGTGGCGCAGATCGTGGCGCAGATCGTGGTGCAGATCGTGGTGCAGATCGTGGTGCAGATCGTGGTGCAGATCGTGGTGCAGATCGTGGTGCAGAGCGTGGTGCAGATCGTGGTGCAGATCGTGGTGCAGATCGTGGTGCAGAGCGTGGTGCAGATCGTGGTGCAGATCGTGGTGCAGAGCGTGGTGCAGATCGTGGTGCAGAGGGAAGATGATGGTTTTACTGTAGCTCCTGTGAGTTTATGTTAGACTGAGAGTTTATGTAGAGGATAAATGACTTAAATTCTCTTACAGTTTAGTCCAGGTTTAGTCCTATTTTAGAACGAGTTCAGACCCTGTTGTGACCTGGTTTTGCCCCAGTTTTGACCCTGTTTAGACCTGGTTTTGCCCCAGTTTTGACCCTGTTTAGACCTGTTCTGTCTCTGCAGCAGCCACTCCGTGCATTAAGGCCATCAGTCCCAGTGAGGGCTGGACCACAGGGGGCGCTACAGTCATCCTCATCGGAGACAACTTCTTTGATGGCCTCCAGGTGGTGTTTGGAACCATGCTCGTGTGGAGTGAGGTGAGGTCTGGTTCAGTCCTGGTTTAGTCCTGGTTTAGTCCTGGTTTAGTCCTGGTTTAGTCCTGCTTAGTCCTGGTTTAGTCCTGGTTTAGACCTGGTTTAGTCTTGGATTAGTCCTGGTTTAGACCTGGTTTAGTCTTGGATTAGTCCTGGATTAGTCCTGGTTTAGTCCTGGTTTAGTCCTGGTTTAGACCTGGTTTACACTAGGGTCATCAAAAGTAGAAAATCAGATCCTAATTGATACTAAAACTCGTGTCTAAACTAGATCCTAATTTTTCTCAGGTCTGGATCTGAAAACCGAGCAGGAAAATCTTTCCTGAAAATGTTGGGTTAGGCTAACCCTAACTCCTAACCCCTAACTCCTAACCCCTAACCCCTAACCCTAACCCCTAACCCCTAACCACTAACTCGTAACCCCTAACCCCTAACTCCTAACCCCTAACCACTAATCCCTAACTCGTAACCCCTAACTCCTAACTCCTAACCCCTAACCCCTAACCCTAACCCCTAAACCCTAACCCCTAACCCCTAACTCCTAACCACTAACCCCTAACCACTAACCGCTAACTCCTAACCCCTAACCCCTAACCCTAACCCCTCACCCTAACCCCTAACCCTAAGGACGCAGGAGCATAGAAAAGAAAGTTCTAACAGTTAATGAGGAAAATCACAGGAGATTGTTTATTTTCATCAATCAGCATCAGAATCGGTATCAGAATCGGTATCAGAATCGGTATCAGAATCGGTATGGAGTGTGGCGTTTTGAGTCTTGGTTTGTCGGTTGCAGTTGATCACACCTCACGCCATCCGAGTGCAAACTCCACCCAGGCACATCCCCGGGGTCGTGGAGGTGACGCTGTCCTACAAATCCAAACAGTTCTGCAAAGGGGCTCCAGGGAGGTTTGTGTACACAGGTAAAACTACAGCTGTGCCCTACATCCTACACCCTACACCCTACACCATGTGCCCTACCCCCTGCTCCCTACTCCCTACACCCTACTCCCTAACCCCTAACCCCTACTCCCTACTCCCTAAACCCTACACCTTGTGCCCTACATCCTGCGCCCTACTCTCTACACCCTAACCCCTACTCCCTACATTCTACTCCCTAATCCCTATGCCCTACACCCTAAACCCTACTACCTACACCCTACTCCCTACACCCTACTCCCTAGACCCTACACCCTCCTCCCTATTCCCAACACCCTACTCCCGACACCCTACTCCCTACTCCCTACTCCCTACACCCTACTCCCTACACCCTACTCCCTTCACCCTACTCCGTACTCCCTACAACCTACTCCCTACTCCCTACACCCTACACCCTACTCCCTACTCCCTACTCCCTACACCCTACTCCCGACACGCTACTCCCTACTCCCTACTCCCGACACCCTACACCCTACTCCCTACACCCTACTCCGTACTCCCTACACCCTACTCCCTACTCCCTACTCCCTACTCCCTACACCCTACTCCCGACACGCTACTCCCTACTCCCTACTCCCGACACCCTACTCCCTACACCCTACTCCGTACTCCCTACACCCTACTCCGTACTCCCTACTCCCTACACCCTACTCCCGACACGCTACTCCCTACACCCTACTCCCGACACCCTACTCCCTACACCCTACTCCCTACACCCTATTCCCGACACGCTACTCCCTACTCCCTACACCCTACTCCGTACTCCCTACACCCTACTCCCTACACCCTACTCCCGACACCCTACTCCCTACACCCTACTCCCTACACCCTACTCCCGACACCCTACTCCCTACACCCTACTCCCTACTCCCTACACCCTACTCCCAACACCCTACTCCGTACTCCCTACTCCCTACACCCTACTCCCGACACGCTACTCCCTACACCCTACTCCCGACACCCTACTCCCTACACCCTACACCCTACTCCCTACTCCCTACGCCCTACTCCCGACACTCTCCTACTCCTACACCCTTACCCTCACTCCGTGCTCCTCTCCTACACCCTACTCCCGACACCCTCTCCTACTCCTACACTCTCTCGACACCCTACTCCCTACACCCTACTCCCTACACCCTACTCCCGACACCCTACTCCCTACACCCTACTCCCTACTCCCTACACCCTACTCCCGACACCCTACTCCCTACTCCCTACACCCTACACCCTACTCCCGACACGCTACTCCCTACACCCTACTCCCGACACCCTACTCCCTACACCCTACACCCTACTCCCTACTCCCTACTCCCTACGCCCTACTCCCTACTCCCTATTCCCAACACCCTACTCCCTACACCCTACTCCCTACACCCTACACCCTACTCCCTACACCCTACTCCCTACTCCCTATTCCCAACACCCTACTCCCGACACCCTACTCCCTACACCCTACTCCCTACTTCGTACTCCCTACACCCTACTCCGTACTCCCTACTCCCTACACCCTACTCCCTACACCCTACTCCCTACACCCTACTCCCTACTCCCTATTCCCAACACCCTACTCCCGACACCCTACTCCCTACTCCCTACTCCCTACACTCCTTCACCCTCTCAGTACTCCTACAACCCTACTCCCTACTCCTACACCCTACACCTACTCCCTACTCCCTACACTCCTACTCGACACTCTCCTACTCCCGACACCCTGCACCTACTCCTACACTCTCCTACACCCTACTCCCTCCTACACCCTACTCCCTACTCCTACTCCTACACCTACTCCCTACTCCTACACCTTACTCGACCATTACTCCTACTCCTACACCTACACCCTACTCCTACTCCTCGCCCTACTCCTACTCCTATTCCCTAACACCCTACTCCTACACTACTCCCTACACCCTTACTCCTACACCCTACTCCTACTCCCTATTCCCAACACCCTACTCAGACACCTTACTCCTACACCCTTACTCCTACCAGATACACTCTCGATGCTCCTCTCCTACACTACTTCTCCCTACACTTACTCCCTACTCCCTATTCCCAACACCCTACTCCAGACACCCTCTCCTACTCCTACTCCTACACCCTCTCCTACACTTCACCCTATCCCTACTCCTACTCTACTCCCTACTCCCCTACTCCTACACCCTACTCCTCCCTACTCCCGACACCTACTCTCCTACTCCGACACCCTGCACCCTACTCCTACACCCTTACTCCCTACACCCTACTCCGTCTCCCTACACCCTACTCCTACTCCTACTCCTACACCTACTCCTACTCCTACACCCTACTCCGACACGCTACACTTCCTACTCCGACACCCTACACCCTACTCCTACACCCTACTCCGACACCCTACTCCTACACCCTACTCCTACTCCTATTCCCAACACCCTACTCATACTCCCTACTCCTACACCCTACTCCCGACAGCTTTCTCCTACACCCTACTCCCGACACCCTACTCCCTACACCCTACTCCCTACTCCCTATTCCCAACACCCTACTCCGTACTCCTACTCCTACACCCTACTCCCCGATGCTACTCTACACTACTCCCGACACCCTACTCCCTACACCCTACTCCCTTACCCCTATTCCCACACGCTACTCCCTACTCCTTTACTCCTACTCCCTACTCCTACACCCGACACCCTACACCCCTACTCCTACACCTACTCCGACACCCTACTCCTACCCTACACCCCTACTCCCTCCCTCGCCCTACTCGACAGCTACTCCTACTCCTACACCCTACACCCTGCTCAGTACTCTACACCTACTCCCGACACTTACTCCCTACTCCTACACCTCCCGACACCCTACTCCTACACCCTACTCCGACACTTACTCCTACACCTACTCCTACTCCTACACCCCTACTCCCGACACCTACTCCGTTCCTACTCCTACACCTACTTCCCGACACTTCTCCTACACTTACTCGACACCCTACTCCCTACACCTACACCCTACTCCTACTCCTCAGCCCTACTCCCTACTCCCTATTCCCAACACCCTACTCCCTACACCCTACTCCCTACACCCTACTCCCTACTCCCTATTACAGCCTCTCCTACTCGACACCCTTACTCCTACCCTACTCCCTACACCACTCTCCTTACACTCCTACTCCAACTCCTCTCCTACACTCCTACTCCTACACCTACTCCTACTCCCTACACCCTCTCCTACTCCTATTCCTAACACCCTACTCCCGACACCCTGCTCCTACTCCCTACTCCCTACTCCTACACCCTACTCCCTACACCCTACTCCTTCACCCTACTCCGTGCTCCTGACCTACTCCTACTCCTACACCCTACACCCCTACTCCCTACTCCCTACTCCCTACACCCTACTCCCGACACACTACTCCCTACTCCCGACACCCTGCACCCTACTCCCTACACCCTACTCCCTACACCCTACTCCGTACTCCCTACACCCTACTCCCTACTCCCTACTCCCTACACCCTACTCCCTACTCCCTACACCCTACTCCGACACTCCTACACCCCTGCTCCTACTCCCTCTACACCCTACTCCCTACACCCTTCTCCTACTCCTATTCCCACACCCTACTCCGTGCTCCTACTCCTACACCTACTCGACCACTGCTCCTACACCCTACTCCCGACACCTACTCCTACACCCTTACTCCCTACTCCTATTCCCAACACCCTACTCCGTGCTCCTACTCCTACACCCTACTCCCGACCTTCTCCTACACCCCTACTCCCGACCTCTCCTACACCTACTCCTACACCCTATTCCCGACACCTACTCTCTCCTCCTACTCCTCCCTACTCCTACTACACCCTACACCCTACTCCCTACACCCTACTCGACACACTCCTACACCTGCTCCCGACACTCCCTACACCCTACTCCCTACACCCTATTCCCGACACGCTACTCCCTACTCCCTACTCCCTACACCCTACTCCCTACTCCCTACTCCCTACACCCTACTCCCAACACGCTACTCCCTACTCCCTACACCCTACTCCCGACACCCTACACCCTACTCCCTACTCCCAACACCCTACTCCCTACACCCTACTCCGTACTCCCTACTCCCTACACCCTACTCCCTACACCCTACTCCCTACTCCCGATTCCCAACACCCTACTCCCGACACGCTACTCCCTACTCCCTACACCCTACTCCCTACACCCTACTCCGTACTCCCTACTCCCTACACCCTACTCCCTACTCCCTACTCCCTACACCCTACTCCCTACTCCCTACACCCTACTCCCGACACCCTACTCCCTACTCCCTACACCCTACTCCCTACTCCCTACACCCTACTCCCGACACCCTACTCCTTACACCCTACACCCTACTCCCTACTCCCAACTCCCTACTCCCTACACCCTACTCCCTACTCCCGACACCCTACTCCCTACACCCTACTCCCTACACCCTACTCCCTACACCCTACACCCTACTCCCGACACCCTACTCCCTACTCCCTACACCCTACTCCCTACTCCCTAAACCCTACTCCCGACACCCTACTCCTTACACCCTACTCCCTACACCCTACTCCGTACTCCCTACTCCCTACACCCTACTCCCTACACCCTACTACCTACTCCCGATTCCCAACACCCTACTCCCGACACGCTACTCCCTACTCCCTACTCCCTACACCCTACTCCCTACTCCCTAAACCCTACTCCCGACACCCTACTCTCTACACCCTACTCCCGATACCCTACTCCCTACTCCCTACACCCTACTCCCTACTCCCTACTCCCAACTCCCTACTCCCTACACCCTACTCCCTACTCCCTACTCCCTACTCCCTACTCCCTACTCCCTACACCCTACTCCCTACTCCCAACACCCTACTCCCTACACCCTACTCCCTACACCCTACACCCTACTCCCGACACCCTACTCCCTACTCCCTACACCCTACTCCCTACTCCCTAAACCCTACTCCCGACACCCTACTCCTTACACCCTACTCCCTACACCCTACTCCCTACACCCTACTCCCGACACCCTACTCCTTACACCCTACACCCTACTCCCTACACCCTACTCCCTACTCCCGACACCCTACTCCCTACTCCCAACTCCCGACACCCTACTCCCTACACCCTACTCCCTACACCCTACTCCCTACTCCCTACTCCCAACTCCCTACTCCCGACACCCTACTCCCTACTCCCTACACCCTACTCCCTACACCCTACTCCCTACACCCTACTCCCGACACCCTACTCCCGACACCCTACTCCCTAAACCCTACTCCCTACTCCCTACACCCTAAACCCTACTCCCTAACCTCTACATCCTAAGAGAAGAGAAGGAGAGAGGGAGGGGAGAGGAGGAGAGATTAAAGGAGAGAGGAGAGGAGAGAGGAGAGGAGAGAGGAGAGGGGAGAGGAGAGAGGAGAGGAGAGAGGAGAGAGGAGAGGAGGAGAGAGGAGAGGAGAGAGTGGGGAGCAGTGGAAAAGGTCTTAGATTCTGAACAGTGAAAGAACAGTGCCTAAATCAGACAGACAGTAAACACTACTGCTCCCTCTCTCCTCCCTCTCTCCTCCCTCTCCTCCCTCTCTCTTTCTCTCCTCCTCTGTTCCTTCACTCTCTCTCGTGTTGTGACCTTCTTGTTGTTGTTGACAGTCGTGCGTTGAGTAAAACTCGTTTACAGCGTCTTTAAGTTCACCCTTAAAGGATCACTGCGCCTCATCTCCTCAAACACATCTATATGGAAATATGGATTCATCTGAAAATGCGAAGGGAGAGAGGGAAGGAGGAGGAGAGGAGGAGAGAGGAGGAGAGAGGGGAGAGGAGAGAAGGAGGGAGGAGAGAGGGGAGAGGAGAGAAGGAGGGAGGAGAGAGGGGAGAGGAGAGAAGGAGGAGGAGAAGAGAGAGGCGAGAGGAGAGAGAAAGAGGAGAGATAGAGGAGAGAGAAGGAGGGAGGAGAGAAGGAGGGAGGAGGGAGGAGAGAAGGAGGGAGGAGGGAGGAGAGAAGGAGAGGAGAGATGGAGGAGGAGAAGAGAGAAGGAGAGAGGAGAGAGAAGAGGAGAGATAGAGGGAGAGAGAAGGAGGAGGGAGAAGGAGGAGGGGAGGGAGAGAGGAGGGAGGAGGGAGGAGAGGAGGAAGAGGGAGAGAAGAGAGGAGGAGAAGAGAGAGAGGCAGGAGGAGGAGAGAGAAAGAGGAGAGATAGAGGAGAGAGAAGGAGGGAGGAGAGAAGGAGGGAGGAGGGAGGAGAGAAGGAGGGAGGAGGGAGGAGGGAGGAGAGAAGGAGAGGAGAGAAGGAGGAGGAGAAGAGAGAGACGAGAGGAGAGAGAAAGAGGAGAGATAGAGGAGAGAGAAGGAGGAGAAGAGAGAGGGGAGAGGAGAGAAAAAGAGGAGAGATAGAGGAGAGAGAAGGAGGGAGGAGAGAAGGAGGGAGGAGGGAGGAGAGAAGGAGGGAGGAGGGAGGAGAGAAGGAGAGGAGAGAAGGAGGAGGAGAAGAGAGAGACGAGAGGAGAGAGAAAGAGGAGAGATAGAGGAGAGAGAAGGAGGGAGGAGAGAAGGAGGGAGGAGGGAGGAGAGAAGGAGGGAGGAGGGAGGAGAGAAGGAGAGGAGAGAAGGAGGAGGAGAAGAGAGAGACGAGAGGAGAGAGAAAGAGGAGAGATAGAGGAGAGAGAAGGAGGGAGGAGAGAAGGAGGGAGGAGGGAGGAGGGAGGAGAGAAGGAGGGAGGAGGGAGGAGAGAAGGAGAGGAGAGAAGGAGGAGGAGAAGAGAGAAGGAGGGAGGAGAGAAGGAGAGGAGGGAGGTGTAGTGCCGCCTCTGGTCACTGAGGTGAAAACATGAGACTGAAGTTTATGACCTGAGCTCTTTTAAACCATGTTTATATTTGATATTTTTATGTTTCAGATTTTTATATTTTTCATATATTTTATATTTGTTTCAGCTTTGAATGAACCGACCATCGACTACGGCTTCCAGAGACTCCAGAAGGTCATTCCCCGTCACCCAGGAGACCCCGAGAGACTGCCCAAGGTACGAGTACTGCAAGTACTGCAAGTACTGTAAGTACTGCAAGTACTGCAATACTACAAGTACTGCAATACTACGAGTACTACAAGTACTATGAGTACTGCAATACTATGAGTACTGCAAGTACTACGAGTACTACGAGTACTACGAGTACTACGAGTACTACGAGTACTGCATGTACTACTGCTGTTGGTGGGGGGGGGGGGGCGTGTTCTGCTCGACTGAACCTCGATTAAAAACAAGATAAAATCCACAAAAACACAAACGCACAAAAACACGATTAAAATCTGATGAGTTGAAGATTTACCACTTTAATCTGAGGCCGACGGTTACACCAGGTCCAGTCCTGGTTCTGGTTTAGTCCTGGTTCAGTCCTGGTTCAGTCCTGGTCCAGTCCTGGTCCAGTCCTGGTCCAGTCCTGGTTTAGTCCTGGTTTAGTCCTGGTTCAGTCCTGGTTTAGTCCTGGTTCAGTCCTGGTTCAGTCCTGGTTCAGTCCTGGTTCAGTCCTGGTTCAGTCCTGGTCCAGTCCTGGTCCAGTCCTGGTCCTGGTTTAGTCCTGGTTTAGTCCTGGTTTAGTACTGGTTCAGTCCTGGTCCAGTCCTGGTCCAGTCCTGGTCCAGTCCTGGTCCTGGTTTAGTCCTGGTTTAGTCCTGGTTTAGTACTGGTTCAGTCCTGGTTCAGTCCTGGTCCAGTCCTGGTCCAGTCCTGGTCCAGTCCTGGTTTAGTCCTGGTTTAGTCCTGGTTCAGTCCTGGTTTAGTCCTGGTTCAGTCCTGGTTCAGTCCTGGTTTAGTCCTGGTTCAGTCCTGGTCCAGTCCTGGTCCTGGTTTAGTCCTGGTTTAGTCCTGGTTTAGTACTGGTTCAGTCCTGGTCCAGTCCTGGTCCAGTCCTGGTCCTGGTTTAGTCCTGGTTTAGTCCTGGTCCAGTCCTGGTCCAGTCCTGGTTTAGTCCTGGTTTAGTCCTGGTTTAGTCCTGGTCCAGTCCTGGTCCAGTCCTGGTCCAGTCCTGGTTCTATATGTATGTTATGCATGGGGGGTTGTAGTTATTTTATATCTATTGTGGTTTGAACGGAGTTGTTTTATTTGTCGATGGTGGAGATAAAGATCCAATCAGCTTCTGCTCAGCTGTGACCGTCCAAATACTGCGCTGTGATTGGACGAAACACCTTCAAACAAAACCAAACAAAACACTGCACTTCATTAAGACTCCCGAACCACCGGACCGGATCCCAGCCTGGACCGGATCACAGTACGGACCGGATCCCAGCCTGGACCGGATCCCAGCCTGGACCGGATCACAGCACGGACCGGATCCCAGCACGGACCGGATCCCAGCCTGGACCGGATCACAGCACGGACCGGATCCCAGCACGGACCGGATCCCAGCACGGACCGGATCCCAGCCTGGACCGGATCACAGCACGGACCGGATCACAGCACGGACCGGATCACAGCCTGGACCGGATCCCAGCACGGACCGGATCCCAGCCTGGACCGGATCACAGCACGGACCGGATCCCAGCACGGACCGGATCCCAGCCTGGACCGGATCCCAGCCTGGACCGGATCCCAGCACGGACCGGATCCCAGCACGGACCGGATCCCAGCCTGGACCGGATCACAGCACGGACCGGATCCCAGCACGGACCGGATCCCAGCCTGGACCGGATCCCAGCCTGGACCGGATCCCAGCACGGACCGGATCCCAGCACGGGCCGGATCCCAGCACGGACCGGATCAGAAATGGCCTGTCCTTGTGTGACTGAGGAGTGGGAATAAAATTGAAACTGAGATTTTCTGGGTCAAATGCAGGAAACTAAACATTGGTGTCTGTCCAACCAGGATCTGTTCCAGCAAATTTAGACCTGGTTTAGTCCTGGTTCAGTCCTGGTTCAGTCCTGGTTCAGTCCTGGTTCAGTCCTGGTTCAGTCCTGGTTCAGTCCTGGTTCAGTCCTGGTTTAGTTCTCATTCAGTCCTGGTTCAGTCCTGGTTCAGTCCTGGTTTAGTCCTGGTTTAGTCCTGGTTCAGTCCTGGTTCAGTCCTGGTTCAGTCCTGGTTCAGTCCTGGTGTAGTCCTGGTTCAGTCCTGGTTCAGTCCTGGTTCAGTCCTGGTTTAGTTCTCATTCAGTCCTGGTTCAGTCCTGGTTTAGTCTTGGTTCAGTCCTGGTTCAGTCCTGGTTCAGTCCTGGTTTAGTTCTCATTCAGTCCTGGTTCAGTCCTGGTTTAGTCCTGGTTCAGTCCTGGTTCAGTCCTGGTTCAGTCCTGGTTTAGTTCTCATTCAGTCCTGGTTCAGTCCTGGTTTAGTCTTGGTTCAGTCCTGGTTCAGTCCTGGTTTAGTCTTGGTTCAGTCCTGGTTCAGTCCTGGTTCAGTCCTGGTTCAGTTGATTAAAAGTCTTTGTTTGAGGAGGTTTAGAGATTATGGGATGTCACTGAACCAATTATTCTAGTCTGGCACACGTGCACGCCCACATGCACTCCCTAGTACATCCTCACACACACACACACACACACACACACACACACACACACACACACACACACACACACACACACAGACACTCACACCACACACACAGGGATGAAGAGCTGATCCTGGTCTAGAGCCATTTCGACCAGTGTAGCCCAGGTCTGAGGAAGTCCTAGATTAGTCCTGGTTTAGTCCTGGTTTAGTCCTGGTTCAGTCCTGGTATAGTCCTGGTTCAGTCCTGGTTTAGTCCTGGTTCAGTCCTGGTTTAGTCCTGGTTTAGTCCTGGTTTAGTCCTGGTTCAGTCCTGGTTTAGTCCTGGTTCAGTCCTGGTTTAGTCCTGGTTCAGTCCTGGTTTAGTCCTGGTTTAGTCCTGGTTTAGTCCTGGTTCAGTCCTGGTTTAGTCCTGGTTCAGTCCTGGTTTAGTCCTGGTTCAGTCCTGGTTCAGTCCTGGTTTAGTCCTGGTTCAGTCCTGGTTTAGTCCTGGTTCAGTCCTGGTATAGTCCTGGTTCAGTCCTGGTTCAGTCCTGGTTCAGTCCTGGTTCAGTCCTGGTTCAGTCCTGGTTTAGTCCTGGTTCAGTCCTGGTATAGTCCTGGTTCAGTCCTGGTTCAGTCCTGGTTCAGTCCTGGTTTAGTCCTGGTTCAGTCCTGGTTCAGTCCTGGTTCAGTCCTGGTTCAGTCCTGGTTCAGTTCTGGTTTAGTCCTGGTTCAGTCCTGGTTCAGTCCTGGTTTAGTCCTGGTTCAGTCCTGGTTCAGTCCTGGTTCAGTCCTGGTATAGTCCTGGTTCAGTCCTGGTTCAGTCCTGGTTCAGTCCTGGTTCAGTCCTGGTTCAGTCCTGGTATAGTCCTGGTTCAGTCCTGGTTCAGTCCTGGTTCAGTCCTGGTTCAGTCCTGGTTCAGTCCTGGTATAGTCCTGGTTCAGTCCTGGTTTAGTCCTGGTTCAGTCCTGGTTCAGTCCTGGTTCAGTCCTGGTTCAGTCCTGGTATAGTCCTGGTTCAGTCCTGGTTCAGTCCTGGTTCAGTCCTGGTATAGTCCTGGTTCAGTCCTGGTTCAGTCCTGGTTCAGTCCTGGTTCAGTCCTGGTATAGTCCTGGTTCAGTCCTGGTTCAGTCCTGGTTTAGTCCTGGTTCAGTCCTGGTTCAGTCCTGGTTTAGTCCTGGTTTAGTCCTGGTTCAGTCCTGGTTCAGTCCTGGTTTAGTCCTGGTTCAGTCCTGGTTTAGTCCTGGTTCAGTCCTGGTTCAGTCCTGGTTTAGTCCTGGTTCAGTCCTGGTTTAGTCCTGGTTCAGTCCTGGTATAGTCCTGGTTCAGTCCTGGTTCAGTCCTGGTTCAGTCCTGGTTCAGTCCTGGTTCAGTCCTGGTTTAGTCCTGGTTCAGTCCTGGTATAGTCCTGGTTCAGTCCTGGTTCAGTCCTGGTTCAGTCCTGGTTTAGTCCTGGTTCAGTCCTGGTTTAGTCCTGGTTCAGTCCTGGTTCAGTCCTGGTTCAGTCCTGGTTCAGTCCTGGTATAGTCCTGGTTTAGTCCTGGTTCAGTCCTGGTTTAGTCCTGGTTCAGTCCTGGTTCAGTCCTGGTTTAGTCCTGGTTCAGTCCTGGTATAGTCCTGGTTCAGTCCTGGTTTAGTCCTGGTTCAGTCCTGGTATAGTCCTGGTTCAGTCCTGGTTCAGTCCTGGTATAGTCCTGGTTCAGTCCTGGTTTAGTCCTGGTTCAGTCCTGGTTCAGTCCTGGTTCAGTCCTGGTTCAGTCCTGGTATAGTCCTGGTTTAGTCCTGGTTCAGTCCTGGTTTAGTCCTGGTTCAGTCCTGGTTCAGTCCTGGTTTAGTCCTGGTTCAGTCCTGGTATAGTCCTGGTTCAGTCCTGGTTTAGTCCTGGTTCAGTCCTGGTATAGTCCTGGTTCAGTCCTGGTTCAGTCCTGGTTCAGTCCTGGTTTAGTCCTGGTTCAGTCCTGGTTAAGTCCTGGTTCAGTCCTGGTTCAGTCCTGGTATAGTCCTGGTTCAGTCCTGGTTTAGTCCTGGTTCAGTCCTGGTTCAGTCCTGGTTCAGTCCTGGTTCAGTCCTGGTATAGTCCTGGTTTAGTCCTGGTTCAGTCCTGGTTTAGTCCTGGTTCAGTCCTGGTTCAGTCCTGGTTCAGTCCTGGTTCAGTCCTGGTTTAGTCCTGGTTTAGTCCTGGTTCAGTCCTGGTTCAGTCCTGGTATAGTCCTGGTTCAGTCCTGGTTCAGTCCTGGTTCAGTCCTGGTTCAGTCCTGGTATAGTCCTGGTTCAGTCCTGGTTCAGTCCTGGTTCAGTCCTGGTTCAGTCCTGGTTTAGTCCTGGTTTAGTCCTGGTTCAGTCCTGGTTCAGTCCTGGTATAGTCCTGGTTCAGTCCTGGTTCAGTCCTGGTTTAGTCCTGGTTCAGTCCTGGTTTAGTCCTGGTTCAGTCCTGGTTCAGTCCTGGTTCAGTCCTGGTTTAGTCCTGGTTCAGTCCTGGTTCAGTCCTGGTTCAGTCCTGGTTCAGTCCTGGTTTAGTCCTGGTTTAGTCCTGGTTCAGTCCTGGTTCAGTCCTGGTATAGTCCTGGTTCATTCCTGGTTCAGTCCTGGTCTAGTCCTGGTTCAGGTCCATGTTTGTTCTCTCTCCCTCCCCCGCTCACTCTGGACTTTATCTAAATTAAACTCTTAATCTGCTTTTTCATTAAACACTTTTAATTAGACCTGTTTTAAATTAACTCTCAGCCTCCACTGGACTGTGACCTCCCCCACAACCCGCAACCTGCCCCACAACCCTCCCCACAACCCGCAACCTGCCCCACAACCTGCGCCGCAACCTGCCCCACAACCCGCAACCTGCCCCACAACCCGCAACCTGCCCCACAACCCTCCCCACAACTCACAACCTGCCCCACAACCCGCAACCTGCCCCACAACCCTCCCCACAACCCACAACCTGCCCCACAACCCTCCCCACAACCCACAACCTGCCCCACAACCCGCAACCTGCCCCACAACCCTCCCCACAACCCACAACCTGCCCCACAACCTGCCCCACAACCCACAACCTGCCCCACAACCCTCCCCACAACCCACAACCTGCCCCACAACCTGCCCCACAACCCGCAACCTGCCCCACAACCCGCAACCTGCCCCACAACCCTCCCCACAACCCGCAACCTGCCCCACAACCCACAACCCTCCCCGCAACCCTCCCCACAACCCACAACCTGCCCCACAACCCGCAACCTGCCCCACAACCCTCCCCACAACCCACAACCTGCCCCACAACCCGCAACCTGCACCACAACCCGCAACCTGCCCCACAACCCGCAACCTGCCCCACAACCCTCCCCACAACCCACAACCTGCCCCACAACCCGCAACCTGCCCCAAAACCCTCCCCACAACCCACAACCTGCCCCAAAACCCTCCCCACAACCCACAACCTGCCCCACAACCCGCAACCTGCCCCACAACCCTCCCCACAACCCACAACCTGCCCCAAAACCCTCCCCACAACCCACAACCTGCCCCACAACCCGCAACCTGCCCCACAACCCTCAACCTGCCCCAAAACGCTCCCCACAACCCACAACCTGCCCCAAAACCATCCCCACAACCCACAACCTGCCCCACAACCCGCAACCAGCCCCACTTCCCACCCCACAACCCACATCCTGCCCCAAAACCCTCCCCACAACACACAACCTGCCCCACAACCCGCAACCTGCCCCAAAACCCTCCCCACAACCCACAACCTGCCCCAAAACCCTCCCCTGACCCACAACCTGCCCCTGACCCGCAACCTGCCCCTGACCCGCAACCTGCCCCAAAACGCTCCTGACCCACAGCCTGCCCCCAGCCCTCCCTGACCCCACAGCCTGCCCCTGACCTGCCCACAACCCTCCTGGCCCCACAGCCTGCCCCTGACCTGACCTGCCCAAAACGCTCCCCTGAACCCACAACCTGCCCCAAAACCCTCCCCTGACCCACAACCTGCCCCTGACCCGCAGCCTGCCCCTGACCCTCCCCACAACCCACAACCTGCCCCACAACCCTCCCCACAACCCACAACCTGCCCCACAACCCGCAACCTGCCCCACAACCCTCCCCACAACCCACAACCTGCCCCAAAGGCCCTCCCCTGACCCACAGCCTGCCCCTGACCCGCAGCCTGCCCCACAGCCCTCCCCTGACCCACAACCTGCCCCACAACCCTCCCCACAACCCACAACCTGCCCCACAACCCGCAACCTGCCCCACAACCCTCCCCACAACCCACAACCTGCCCCACAACCCTCCCCACAACCCACAACCGGCCCCACAACCCGCAACCAGCCCCACAACCCTCCCCACAACCCACAACCTGCCCCACAACCCGCCCCACAACCCGCAACCTGCCCCACAACCCTCCTCACAACCCGCAACCTGCCCCACAACCCTCCTCACAACCCGCAACCTGCCCCACAACCCTCCCCACAACCTGCCCCACCACCTTTAACCCTCGACCTCCTGGTGAGAGGAGGACGATAATGTGTTTATTGAAATGTTTGAGCCAAAGACAAATTTCTGTCACTTTTTTTGTGTGACAGACAATAAAGTTTTTCTATTCTATTCTAAACACTGTGCCACAGGCGGCCATGTTTGTAGTTCTTTGGTTAAGCTGTAGTTCTGTGTGTGTCCTGCAGGAGGTGCTGTTGAAGAGAGCGGCCGACCTGGTGGAGGCGCTGTACGGGATGCCCCATAGCAACCAGGTAATGCCCCCTCTACCCCATAGCAACCAGGTAATGCCCCCTCTACCCCATAGCAACCAGGTAATGCCCCCTCTACCCCATAGCAACCAGGTAATGCCCCCTCGACCCCATAGCAACCAGGTAATGCCCCCTCGACCCCATAGCAACCAGGTAATGCCCCCTCTACCCCATAGCAACCAGGTAATGCCCCCTCGACCCCATAGCAACCAGGTAATGCCCCCTCTACCCCATAGCAACCAGGTAATGCCCCCTCGACCCCATAGCAACCAGGTAATGCCCCCTCTACCCCATAGCAACCAGGAAATGCCCCCTCTACCCCATAGCAACCAGGTAATGCCCCCTCTACCCCATAGCAACCAGGTAATGCCCCCTTCTCCTCGTCTCCTTCCTCGTCTCCTCTCTCCTCGTCTCCTCGGTTCGGGGCAGGGTCGTGTGCAGAGATTAGATCAGATCAATGTTCTGCTGCTTGTTTACAAACACCTTTCATCCTCACAGTGTCTCCTCCTCCTCTCCTCCTCCTCCTCTCCTCCTCCTCCTCCTCCTCTCCTCCTCCTCCTCCTCCTCCTCTCCTCCTCCTCCTCCTCCTCCTCTCCTCCTCCTCCTCCTCTCCTCCTCCTCCTCCTTCTCCTCCTCCTCCTCCTCCTCTCCTCTCCTCCTCCTCTCCTCCTCCTCCTCCTCCTCTCCTCCTCCTCCTCCTCCTCCTCCTCCTCCTCCTCCTCCTCCTCCTCCTTCTCCTCCTCCTCCTCCTCCTCCTCCTCCTCCTCCTCCTCCTCCTCCTCCTCCTCCTCCTCTCCCCTCCTCCTCCTCCTCCTCCTCCTCCTCCTCCTCCTCTCTCCTCCTCCTCTCCTCCTCCTCTCCTCCTCTCTCCTCTCCTCCTCCTCCTCCTCTCTCCTCCTTCTCCTCCTCCTCCTCTCCTCCTCTCCTACTTCTCCTCCTCCTCCTCTCCTCCTTCTCCTCTCCTCCTCCTCCTCCTCTCCTCTCCTCCTCTCCTCCTCATTCTCCTCCTCCTCCTCTCCTCCTCTCATCCTCTCCTTCTCCTCCTCCTCCTCTCCTCCTCCTCTCCTCCTCCTCTCCTCCTTCTCCTCCTCCTCTCCTCCTCTCCTCCTCTCCTCCTCCTCCTCTCCTCCTCTCCTTCTCCTCCTCCTCCTCTCCTCCTCCTCTCCTCCTTCTCCTCCTCCTCTCCTCCTCTCCTCCTCCTCTCCTCCTCCTCCTCTCATCATCCTTCTCCTCCTCTCCTCCTCCTCCTCTCCTCTCCTCCTCCTCCTCCTCTCCTCTCCTCCTCCTCCTCCTCCTCCTCTCCTCCTCCTCTCCTCCTCCTCCTCCTCTCCTCCTCCTCTCCTCCTCCTCTCCTCCTCTCCTCCTTCTCCTCCTCCTCTCCTCCTCTCCTCCTCCTCCTCCTCCTCCTCCTCGTAGGAGATGATCTTGAAACGTGCCGCAGACATCGCAGAGGCTTTGTACTCGGCTCCTCGGAGTCACGCTCAGATTCCGTCTCTGGGAAACTCGCCCCACGGCATGATGGGAGTCCAGACCTTCAGTGACAACAACCAGGGTATAAAATATAGATTTATATATTTATCTATAAAACATGCGACGTATAGAACAGTATATATATGTGCATATATACATATACTTCCTCCAGCTCAGAGTCTGCAGGGTCTTTGCTGTTCCTGTTCTGCACTTTTCTGGACTGAGATGCCTGATGTTTCTCCTGGATCTGCTGTAGCTCCTCCGGTTTGGGGGTCACAGCCCCGAGTGTCCGATCACCTTCACCTTCCAGATCTTCTCCAGCTCTTCCTTCAACCCCTGGGATTTCTCCAGTTTCTCCTGTTCCTTTTTCCTGACATTCCCAATGCTTACACAGAGAGGACTGAAGGACACAGAGAGGACTGAAGGACACAGAGAGGACTGAAGGACACAGAGAGGACTGAAGGACACAGAGAGGACTGAAGGACACAGAGAGGACTGAAGGACACAGAGAGGACTGAAGGACACAGAGAGGACTGAAGGACACAGAGAGGACTGAAGGACACAGAGAGGACTGAAGGACACACAGAGGACTGAAGGACACAGAGAGGACTGAAGGACACAGAGGACTGAAGGACACAGAGAGGACTGAAGGGCACACAGAGGACTGAAGGGCACACAGAGGACTGAAGGACACAGAGAGGACTGAAGGACACACAGAGGACAGAAGGACACACAGAGGACTGAAGGACACAGAGAGGACTGAAGGACACACAGAGGACTGAAGGACACACAGAGGACTGAAGGACACAGAGAGGACTGAAGGACACACAGAGGACTGAAGGACACACAGAGGACTGAAGGGCACACAGAGGACTGAAGGACACACAGAGGACAGAAGGACACACAGAGGACTGAAGGACACAGAGAGGACTGAAGGACACACAGAGGACTGAAGGACACACAGAGGACTGAAGGACACAGAGAGGACTGAAGGACACACAGAGGACTGAAGGACACACAGAGGACTGAAGGACACACAGAGAAAACAGAAGGACACAGAGAGGACTGAAGGACACACAGAGGACTGAAGGACACACAGAGGACTGAAGGACACACAGAGGACTGAAGGACACACAGAGGACTGAAGGACACACAGAGAGGACTGAAGGACACACAGAGGACTGAAGGACACACAGAGAGGACTGAAGGACACAGAGAGGACTGAAGAGCACACAGAGGACAGAAGGACACACAGAGAGGACTGAAGGACACACAGAGGACAGAAGGACACACAGAGAGGACTGAAGGACACAGAGAGGACTGAAGGGCACACAGAGGACAGAAGGACACAGAGAGAGGACTGAAGGACACACAGAGGACAGAAGGACACAGAGAGAGGACTGAAGGACACACAGAGGACAGAAGGACACACAGAGGACTGAAGGACACACAGAGGACTGAAGGACACACAGAGAGGACAGAAGGACACACAGAGGACTGAAGGACACAGAGAGGACTGAAGGACACAGAGAGGACTGAAGGACACACAGAGGACTGAAGGACACAGAGAGGACTGAAGGACACAGAGAGGACTGAAGGACACACAGAGGACTGAAGGACACACAGAGGACTGAAGGACACACAGAGGACTGAAGGGCACACAGAGGACAGAAGGACACACAGAGAGGACAGAAGGATACACAGAGGACTGAAGGACACACAGAGGACTGAAGGACACAGAGGACTGAAGGACACACAGAGTCCTTCAGTCCTCTCTGTGTGTCCTTCAGTCCTCTGTGTATCCTTCTGTCCTCTCTGTGTGTCCTTCAGTCCTCTGTGTGTCCTTCAGTTCTCTCTGTGTCCTTCAGTCCTCTCTGTGTCCTTCAGTCCTCTCTGTGTCCTTCAGTCCTCTCTCTGTGTCCTTCTGTCCTCTGTGTGCCCTTCAGTCCTCTCTGTGTCCTTCAGTCCTCTCTGTGTGTCCTTCTGTCCTCTGTGTGTCCTTCAGTCCTCTCTGTGTGTCCTTCAGTCCTCTGTGTGTCCTTCAGTCCTCTCTGTGTGTCCTTCAGTCCTCTGTGTATCCTTCTGTCCTCTCTGTGTGTCCTTCAGTCCTCTGTGTGTCCTTCAGTTCTCTCTGTGTCCTTCAGTCCTCTCTGTGTCCTTCAGTCCTCTCTCTGTGTCCTTCAGTCCTCTCTGTGTCCTTCAGTCCTCTCTGTGTCCTTCAGTCCTCTCTGTGTCCTTCAGTCCTCTCTGTGTCCTTCAGTCCTCTCTGTGTCCTTCAGTCCTCTCTGTGTGTCCTTCAGTCCTCTCTGTGTCCTTCAGTCCTCTCTGTGTCCTTCAGTCCTCTCTGTGTCCTTCAGTCCTCTCTGTGTAAGCATTGGGAATGTCAGGAAAAAGGAACAGGAGAAACTGGAGAAATCCCAGGGGTTGAAGGAAGAGCTGGAGAAGATCTGGAAGGTGAAGGTGATCGGACACTCGGGGCTGTGACCCCCAAACCGGAGGAGCTACAGCAGATCCAGGAGAAACATCAGGCATCTCAGTCCAGAAAAGTGCAGAACAGGAACAGCAAAGACCCTGCAGACTCCTCAAGCTCCCAGAGCAGGTCAGGGTTAGATAAAACTCAGGGTCCGAGTTCCACTTTACTGTGTTCTTTTAAAAGGTTTTTCAGGCGGATACTCGCGAGGCTCCAGCGTGTCTCCTCTCAGTTCGAGGGTTATATTTTCTCGTGTGTTTCAGGCGGATACTCGCGAGGCTCCAGCGTGTCTCCTCACAGTTCGAGGGTTATATTTTCTCATGTGTTTCAGGCGGATACTCGCGAGGCTCCAGCGTGTCTCCTCACAGTTCGAGGGTTATATTTCCTCGTGTGTTTCAGGCGGATACTCGCGAGGCTCCAGCGTGTCTCCTCACAGTTCGAGGGTTATATTTTCTCGTGTGTTTCAGGCGGATACTCGCGAGGCTCCAGCGTGTCTCCTCACAGTTCGAGGGTTATATTTTCTCGTGTGTTTCAGGCGGATACTCGCGAGGCTCCAGCGTGTCTCCTCACAGTTCCAGGGTTATATTTTCTCGTGTGTTTCAGGCGGATACTCGCGAGGCTCCAGCGTGTCTCCTCACAGTTCGAGGGTTATATTTTCTCGTGTGTTTCAGGCAGATACTCGCGAGGCTCCAGCGTGTCTCCTCACAGTTCGAGGGTTATATTTTCTCGTGTGTTTCAGGCGGATACTCGCGAGGCTCCAGCGTGTCTCCTCACAGTTCGAGGGTTATATTTTCTCGTGTGTTTCAGGCGGATACTCGCGAGGCTCCAGTGTGTCTCCTCTCAGTTCGAGGGTTATATTTTCTCGTGTGTTTCAGGCGGATACTCGCGAGGCTCCAGCGTGTCTCCTCTCAGTTCGAGGTTATATTTTCTCGTGTGTTTCAGGCGGATACTCGCGAGGCTCCAGCGTGTCTCCTCACAGTTCGAGGGTTATATTTTCTCGTGTGTTTCAGGCGGATACTCGCGAGGCTCCAGCGTGTCTCCTCACAGTTCGAGGGTTATATTTTCTCGTGTGTTTCAGGCGGATACTCGCGAGGCTCCAGCGTGTCTCCTCACAGTTCGAGGTTATATTTTCTCGTGTGTTTCAGGCGGATACTCGCGAGGCTCCAGCGTGTCTCCTCTCAGTTCGAGGGTTATATTTTCTCGTGTGTTTCAGGCGGATACTCGCGAGGCTCCAGCGTGTCTCCTCACAGTTCTGTGGTAATATATTGTCGTGTGTTTCAGGCGGATACTCGCGAGGCTCCAGCGTGTCTCCTCACAGTTCGAGGGTTATATTTTCTCGTGTGTTTCAGGCGGATACTCGCGAGGCTCCAGCGTGTCTCCTCTCAGTTCGAGGGTTATATTTTCTCGTGTGTTTCAGGCGGATACTCGCGAGGCTCCAGCGTGTCTCCTCACAGTTCGAGGGTTATATTTTCTCGTGTGTTTCAGGCGGATACTCGCGAGGCTCCAGCGTGTCTCCTCACAGTTCGAGGGTTATATTTTCTCGTGTGTTTCAGGCGGATACTCGCGAGGCTCCAGCGTGTCTCCTCACAGTTCGAGGGTTATATTTTCTCGTGTGTTTCAGGCGGATACTCGCGAGGCTCCAGCGTGTCTCCTCTCAGTTCGAGGGTTATATTTTCTCGTGTGTTTCAGGCGGATACTCGCGAGGCTCCAGCGTGTCTCCTCACAGTTCGAGGGTTATATTTTCTCGTGTGTTTCAGGCAGATACTCGCGAGGCTCCAGCGTGTCTCCTCACAGTTCGAGGGTTATATTTTCTCGTGTGTTTCAGGCGGATACTCGCGAGGCTCCAGCGTGTCTCCTCGCGGATATGTTTCCACCTCGACTCCTCAGAACTCAAACTACAGCGGCGGTGTCAACGGCTACAACAGCACCATGAGCCCGGGCTTCATCAACGGGAACTCCACCTCCCCCTACGCCAGTACGGACAAGTCCATCCTTCTACACCTCCACAATCGCTCTGTCCATCCTGCTACACCTCCACCATCTCTCTATTATGCTCTATAGCTATAACTAACCCCTATATAACCTCCTCTTTCTATTCTGTCCTTTTTTCCTCCTCCCTTTCTCTTCCTCCTCCTCCCTCTCTCATCCTCTCTCCTCCTCCTTCTTACTTT
The DNA here is from genome assembly GCA_034769755.1 of Odontamblyopus lacepedii. Taxonomy (NCBI): domain Eukaryota; kingdom Metazoa; phylum Chordata; class Actinopteri; order Gobiiformes; family Gobiidae; genus Odontamblyopus; species Odontamblyopus lacepedii. The sequence continues at coordinate 37,018,781 of CM068360.1, read as the reverse complement.
CTCACTCTCTCCTTCGCTTTCCTCCTCCTCCCTCTCTTCTCCCACTTTTTTACCTCCTTCTCACGCCTCCTCTCTCCTCCACCTCCTCATCCTCCTTCTCCTCCTCCTCCCTCTCTCCGCAGTGGTCCCTTCCAGTCCTCCGATGGCAGTGTCCAGTTGTTCTTCGTCTCATGGAGTTTTCTCATTTTCGGTGAAACAGAAAAGCGCCTTCGCTCCTGTCGTCAGGGCGACCGCCTCGCCCCCGCCGCCCCAGGGTTGTCCCGGCAATGGAGCCGGCAACAACGCCACCATGCAAGGTACCAGACCCGGTCTAGACCTGGTCTAGACTTCAGTACTACAGTACTAACGTTCTGCTAATAAACACTTCAGAACCATGGACAGCTCTGTACCTGTATTCTAGTACCGCAGTATTGTACTATACAACAGCAAAAACACTTTAGCACCATGGACAGCTCCGGGTCTGTACTCTAGTCGTGTAGTACAGTACTACTGCAGCATAAACACTTCAGCACCATGGACAGCTTCTGATTGATGCACTAGTAGAAAGTTAGTTCTGAAGAGTTTTTCTTTTCTTTATTGTTTATTTGATAGGGACAGACACAACAAACATAGATTAACATCTGATGCAGGTACCACAGTGTTTTAGCCAAAGGCTAATTCGCAACACCAGTCCCTGGGAGGGCTTTAACAGATTTCAGTAAGTAAAAAATAAATAAATTAAAATGTATTCATAATGGTTTATCAATACTGAGAATAGAAGAAATGGATAAGCTAAGACAACAATATCACATTATACACAGGCACATAAAACACACTCGCAGTCATTCCCCTCACAAACACACACACACATACATGCAGTTACACATGATCACACACACACACACACAAACATACATGCAGTTACACATGATCACACACACACACACACATACATGCAGTTACACATGATCACACACACACACAAACATACATACAGTTACACATGATCACACACACACACAAACATACATGCTGTTACACATGATCACACACACACACAAACATACATACAGTTACACATGATCACACACACACACAAACATACATACAGTTACACATGATCACACACACACACACACACACATACATGCAGTTACACATGATCACACACACACAAACATACATGCAGTTACACATGATCACACACACACACAAACATACATGCAGTTACACATGATCACACAAACACACACAAACATACATGCAGTTACACATGATCACACACACACACAAACACACACAAACATACATGCAGTTACACATGATCACACAAACACACACACAAACATACATACAGTTACACATGATCACACACACACACACACACACACAAACATACATGCAGTTACACATGATCACACAAACACACACACAAACATACATACAGTTACACATGATCACACACACACACACACAAACATACATACAGTTACACATGATCACACACACACACACACAAACATACATACAGTTACACATGATCACACACACACACACAAACATACATACAGTTACACATGATCACACACACACACACAAACATACATACAGTTACACATGATCACACACACACACACACATACATGCAGTTACACATGATCACACAAACACACACAAACATACATGCAGTTACACATGATCACACACACACACACAAACATACATGCAGTTACACATGATCACACACACACACACACACACACACATACATGCAGTTACACATGATCTCACACACACACACAAACATACATGCAGTTACACATGATCACACACACACACACACACATACATGCAGTTACACATGATCTCACACACACACACACACACATACATGCAGTTACACATGATCACACACACACACACACACATACATGCAGTTACACATGATCACACAAACACACACACACACATACATGCAGTTACACATGATCACACACACACACATACATGCAGTTACACATGATCACACACACACACACACACATACATGCAGTTACACATGATCACACACACAAACACACACAAACATACATGCAGTTACACATGATCACACACACACACACAAACATACATACAGTTACACATGATCACACACACACACACACAAACATACATGCAGTTACACATGATCACACACACACACACACACAAACATACATACAGTTACACATGATCACACACACACACACACAAACATACATGCAGTTACACATGATCACACACACACACAAACATACATGCAGTTACACATGATCACACACACACACAAACATACATGCAGTTACACATGATCACACACACACACACACACACATACATGCAGTTACACATGATCACACACACACACACACACATACATGCAGTTACACATGATCACACACACACACACACATACATGCAGTTACACATGATCACACACACACACACACATACATGCAGTTACACATGATCACACACACACACACACATACATGCAGTTACACATGATCACACAAACACACACACACATACATGCAGTTACACATGATCACACACACACACACACACATACATGCAGTTACACATGATCACACAAACACACACACACACATACATGCAGTTACACATGATCACACACACACACACACATACATGCAGTTACACATGATCACACAAACACACACAAACATACATGCAGTTACACATGATCACACACACACACACACATACATGCAGTTACACATGATCACACAAACACACACACACATACATGCAGTTACACATGATCACACACACACAAACATACATGCAGTTACACATGATCACACACACACACACATACATGCAGTTACACATGATCACACACACACACAAACATACATGCAGTTACACATGATCACACACACACACACACAAACATACATGCAGTTACACATGATCACACACACACAAACATACATGCAGTTACACATGATCACACACACACACACAAACATACATACAGTTACACATGATCACACACACACACAAACATACATGCAGTTACACATGATCACACACACACACACACACAAACATACATACAGTTACACATGATCACACACACACACACACACACACATACATGCAGTTACACATGATCACACACACACAAACATACATGCAGTTACACATGATCACACACACACACACAAACATACATGCAGTTACACATGATCACACAAACACACACAAACATACATGCAGTTACACATGATCACACACACACACACACAAACATACATGCAGTTACACATGATCACACACACACACACACAAACATACATGCAGTTACACATGATCACACACACACACAAACATACATACAGTTACACATGATCACACACACACACACACAAACATACATGCAGTTACACATGATCACACACACACACAAACATACATGCAGTTACACATGATCACACACACACACACACACACATACATGCAGTTCAATTCAATTCAATTCAATTTATTTTTGTAGCGCCCAAAATGACAACAGCAGTTTCCTCTAAGGGCGTTCCAAGATTCTGATGAGTAAAACATACACACAGACATATCAGAACAGGAATAAACAACATTCATGTAAAGCAGCAAATGAAACATGGTCCAGTCATCCCCTGTCCTTAGACCCTCCTTCTCAGCAAGGAAAAACTCCAAAAAACCCAGGGTCCTGGGAAAAAGAAGAAACCTCGGGGAGAACTACAGTGAAGGAGAGATCCACTCCCATGGACGGACAGGCCATAGATGTCCAGGCCCGTGGGCCAGTTCGGTATGACCACAGCTACCCAGGTGGGGAAGAGCTGGGCAAGGAGGAGGAGAAGAGGGGCGAGGAGGAGGAGCCGGGCGAGGAGGAGGAGGAGGAGGAGGAGCCAGGCGAGGAGGAGGAGCCAGGCGAAGAGGAGGAGCCAGGTGAGGAGGAGGAGCCAGGCGAAGAGGAGGAGCCAGGCGAAGAGGAGGAGCCAGGCGAGGAGGAGGAGCCAGGCGAAGAGGAGGAGCCAGGCGAAGAGGAGGAGCCAGGCGAGGAGGAGGAGCCGGGTCCAGCTGCCATCAGGCGTCTGAAAGAGTTCCACTCCACAGGGGCAGTGGGACAGGGGACAACATGTGAATAGCAATGAACAAACTACAGATGAGAACATAGTGAGTGATGCTGGTGAGAAAAAAGGAGGAAACAGAGGACAGTGCTCAGGTTGCCACACTTCCCCCAGCTTGTTATCTCCTGCGGCAGCTTATCTTAGTGACATCAACTAAGTAACCTGGTCATAAGCTATTCCGAAGAGGAAGGTTTTAAGCCTGGTCTTAAATAAAGAGACTGTGGAGCCTGTTTAACACCAACAGGGAGTTGATTCCATAACACAGGAGCTTGGTAACTGAAGGCTCTCCCCCCCACTGTACTTTTAGACACTCTAGGAACCACTAATAATCCTGCATTCTGAGAGCGAAGTGCTCTATTTGGCTGATAGGGGACAATGGCATCCTGAAGATATGATGGGGCCATATTGTTTAAGGCTTTGTATGTCAGGAGGAGAACTTTGAATCTAATTCTAAACTCGACAGGAAGCCAGTGAAGTGATTTTAACACAGGACTGATGTGATCACGTCTTTTAGTTCCTGTTAGGACTCTGGCCGCTGCATTTTGGACCAACTGGAAGCTTCTTAAAGTACCTTTAGCGCAGATGGTGAGCAGAGAATTACAGTAATCTAGTCTGGATGTAACAAATGCATGGAGAAGTTTTTCAGCATCATTTTTAGGCAAAATATTTCTGATTTTAGTTATGTTTCGCAGGTGAAAATATGCAGTTTTACAAGCTTGGTTTATATGAGCTGTGAATGAGAGATTTTGGTCAAATACGACTCCAAGGTTTTTTACAGTAGAGCTAGAGGCTATACTCACATTGTCAAGTGAGATTATCTGGTCTGACAGAGAATCTCTCTGACCTTTAGGACCGACAACAATGACCTCTGTTTTTTCAGGGTTTAAGAGCAGGTAATTCAGGGTCATCCAGGTTTTGATGTCCTTCACACAGGCACTGAGCTTATCGATTTGATCTGATTAGGTTTCATTGATAAGTACAGCTGAGTGTCATCAGCATAGCAGTGGAAATTAATGCCATGTTTTCTGATAATGTTACCTAATGGCAACATATACAGAGTAAACAGGATTGGACCAAGCACAGATCCTTGTGGAACACCACAAGCTACTTTAGAGCAGGGAGAGGTGCACTGGTTTACACTAACAAACTGGTCCCTATCTGATAGAGAGGATTTAAACCATTTGAGGGCGGTCCCTCTGACACCTATGTCACATTCTGACCTCTGCAGTAGAATGTTGTGATCAATGGTGTCAAACGCTGCACTGAGGTCCAGTAGGACCAGGACTGAAGCCAGCCCGTTATCAGCAGCTAGTAGCAAATCATTTGTCACTTTAAGCAGAGCAGTTTCTGTGCTGTGGTGAGCTCTGAAACCAGACTGACATTTTTCATATAAATTATTGCCCTGCAGATGGTGACAAAGCTGTTTCACCACAACTCGTTCCAGAATCTTTGAGAGAAATGGAAGATTCGAGATAGGTCTGTAGTTGGCTAGTTCATCAGGATTTAAGCTAGGTTTTTTCAAAAGCGGTTTAATTACAGCATATTTAAAGGACTGAGGAACAAAGCCATTTTCTAATGACATATTTATTATGTTATGGATGGAACCTATTATTAAGTGGAGAGCTTCTTTGAGGAGTTTGACTGGAATAGGGTCGAGCAAACAAGTTGATGGTTTGGACGACATGATGACTGAGGTAATCTCCACCTCATCGACAGGAATAAATTTGTCTAATTCTGTTAGAGGATTTATGTGGGATATTGGTGTTACAGACTGGATTTGCTGAATTTGCTCGGGGCTGATTTTTGGAGTGGCTTCGTTGATCTTGTCTCTAATGGTGTAATTTTGTAATCGAAGAATTCAAGAAAGTCACAACTGAACTTTGAGGGGAGAAGAGACTCAGGGGCAGTGTGTGAGTTTGTCAGCCTGGCTACAGTACAGTACAAATCACAAACTGCCGCTATCTGCAACTTCAGCACCTCTGACTGACCGCGCCGAGTATCGTTACCACCGCGTGTATAACGATCCGGCGGTACCTGTTCTTACTTCTCTTTAAAAGCCTAAGATTCCCCTCGATGTCGCCCAGTCTGGCTCCAGGGTAACACCGTGTGGAAGCTGCAGGCAGTTCCACGTCCCTGACTATGGAGCTCCCTATGACTAGAGTGTCCCGCATCCAGCTCAAGGGGGCGAACCTGTTCCGGACGGGGAGCGCCCTGCTCTCAGCCCTGTGTCCCTGGTCTCCTGCAGTCCTGGTCTTAGCCCTGCGCCTGCGTCTAACTGTCACAAACCTGTCCTGGTCTGGTCCCGGCTGCACGGGATGCGCCGGGGGGCTGCTCTCGCTAGCTGCGCTCATGCTAATGCAGTCCGCGGTCCCTGCTACTGCCTGACTATAACTCGGCTTCAGCGCCTCCAATGAGCGGATCCGCGTTTCTAACAGTTACACATGATCACACACACACACACACATACATGCAGTTACACATGATCACACAAACACACACAAACATACATGCAGTTACACATGATCACACACACACAAACATACATGCAGTTACACATGATCACACACACACAAACATACATGCAGTTACACATGATCACACACACACACACATACATGCAGTTACACATGATCACACACACACACACACATACATGCAGTTACACATGATCACACACACACACACACATACATGCAGTTACACATGATCACACAAACACACACAAACATACATGCAGTTACACATGATCACACACACACACACACAAACATACATGCAGTTACACATGATCACACAAACACACACACAAACATACATGCAGTTACACATGATCACACACACACACAAACATACATGCAGTTACACATGATCACACACACACACACACAAACATACATGCAGTTACACATGATCACACAAACACACACAAACATACATGCAGTTACACATGATCACACACACACACACACACAAACATACATGCAGTTACACATGATCACACAAACACACACAAACATACATGCAGTTACACATGATCACACATACACACAAACATACATGCAGTTACACATGATCACACAAACACACACACAAACATACATGCAGTTACACATGATCACACACACACACACACATACATGCAGTTACACATGATCACACAAACACACACAAACATACATGCAGTTACACATGATCACACACACACACAAACATACATGCAGTTACACATGATCACACACACACACACAAACATACATGCAGTTACACATGATCACACAAACACACAAACATACATGCAGTTACACATGATCACACACACACACAAACATACATGCAGTTACACATGATCACACACACACAAACATACATGCAGTTACACATGATCACACACACACACATACATGCAGTTACACATGATCACACACACACAAACATACATGCAGTTACACATGATCACACAAACACACACACACACATACATGCAGTTACACATGATCACACACACACACACAAACATACATGCAGTTACACATGATCACACACACACATACATGCAGTTACACATGATCACAGACACACACACACACACACACACATACATGCAGTTACACATGATCACACACACACACACACACAAACATACATGCAGTTACACATGATCACACACACACACACAAACATACATGCAGTTACACATGATCACACACACACACACAAACATACATGCAGTTACACATGATCACACAAACACACACAAACATACATGCAGTTACACATGATCACACACACACACACACACACACAAACATACATGCAGTTACACATGATCACACACACACACACACATACATGCAGTTACACATGATCACACACACACACAAACATACATGCAGTTACACATGATCACACACACACACAAACATACATGCAGTTACACATGATCACACACACACAAACATACATGCAGTTACACATGATCACACACACACACACACATACATGCAGTTACACATGATCACACACACACACACACATACATGCAGTTACACATGATCACACACACACACACACACACACACACATACATGCAGTTACACATGATCACACACACACACACACACACATACATGCAGTTACACATGATCACACACACACACAAACATACATGCAGTTACACATGATCACACACACACACAAACATACATGCAGTTACACATGATCACACACACACACACAAACATACATGCAGTTACACATGATCACACACACACACAAACATACATGCAGTTACACATGATCACACACACACACACACAAACATACATGCAGTTACACATGATCACACACACACACAAACATACATGCAGTTACACATGATCACACAAACACACACAAACATACATGCAGTTACACATGATCACACACACACACACACAAACATACATGCAGTTACACATGATCACACACACACACAAACATACATGCAGTTACACATGATCACACACACACACAGACATACATGCAGTTACACATGATCACACACACACACACACAAACATACATGCAGTTACACATGATCACACACACACACAAACATACATGCAGTTACACATGATCACACACACACACACACACAAACATACATGCAGTTACACATGATCACACAAACACACAAACATACATGCAGTTACACATGATCACACACACACACACACACACATACATGCAGTTACACATGATCACACACACACATACATGCAGTTACACATGATCACACACACACACACACACACATACATGCAGTTACACATGATCACACACACACACACACACACACACACACACATACATGCAGTTACACATGATCACACACACACACACAAACATACATGCAGTTACACATGATCACACACACACACAAACATACATGCAGTTACACATGATCACACACACACACACAAACATACATGCAGTTACACATGATCACACACACACACACACACATACATGCAGTTACACATGATCACACAAACATACATGCAGTTACACATGATCACATACACACACAAACATACATGCAGTTACACATGATCACACACACACACAAACATACATGCAGTTACACATGATCACACACACACACACACACAAACATACATGCAGTTACACATGATCACACACACACACACACACACACACACACACAAACATACATGCAGTTACACATGATCACACACACACACAAACATACATGCAGTTACACATGATCACACACACACACAAACATACATGCAGTTACACATGATCACACACACACACACAAACATACATGCAGTTACACATGATCACACACACACACAAACATACATGCAGTTACACATGATCACACACACACACACAAACATACATGCAGTTACACATGATCACACACACACACAAACATACATGCAGTTACACATGATCACACACACACACAAACATACATGCAGTTACACATGATCACACACACACACACACACACATACATGCAGTTACACATGATCACACACACACACACATACATGCAGTTACACATGATCACACTGCTGCTGCTGCTGCTGAATAAACCAGGACTTAGTCTGTTTCTTAAAAGTGGAGAGTCTGGTTATAGTTTTTATATGAGCAGGTAAAGAGTTCCAGTTTTGCTGCAGTTTTACAGAACTACAGACAGTACTACAGTACTAGAGTACTACAATACTGCAGTACTAGAGTACAGATCCGGACCTGTCTATGGTGCTAAAGTGTTTTTGCTGTTGTACAGTACTACAGTACTAAAGTAGTACAATACTGCAGGACTAGAATACAGGTACAGAGCTGTCCATGGTTCTGAAGTGTTTTTGCTGCAGTTGTACAGTACTACACAGTACTACAGTACTAGAGTACTACAATACTGCAGTACTAGTGTACAGATACGGAGCTGTCCATGGTTCTGAAGTGTTTTTGCTGCAGTTGTACAGTACTACACTACTAGAGTACTACAATACTGCAGTACTAGAATACAGGTACAGAGCTGTCCATGGTTCTGAAGTGTTTTTGCTGCAGTTGTACAGTACTACACAGTGCTACAGTACTCGAGTACTACAATACTGCAGTACTAGTGTACATGTACGGAGCTGTCCATAGTTCTGAAGTGTTTTTTCTGCAGTTGTACAGTACTACACAGTACTACAGTACTAGAGTACTACAATATTGCAGTACTAGAATACAGGTACAGAGCTGTCCATGGTTCTGAAGTGTTTTTGCTGCAGTTGTACAGTACTACACAGTGCTACAGTACTCGAGTACTACAATATTGCAGTACTAGAGTACAGATCTGGAGCTGTCCTTGGTTCTGAAGTGTTTTTGCTGCAGTTGAAGTTTGACACAAAGTATGTAAAACAGAGTTTATTTAAAACTAACTTTAAACACCAGGAGTGGAGAGAGCGGAGCCTTGTACCAGAGTGTCTCTCATGAAAATCACACATACATATATCAGTCACATATGTTTGAGTAACTCTTTGTTATTTGTCTACATCTCCAAAGCTCCAAACGTTCTAGTCCACCTTGTGATGATGTCATGAAGTGGTAGTTTCCAAGTGAACAGCTCTTTTTACCTTTAGTTCAGTAGAGCTCAGCAATTCCAGGACTGAAATGATCCAAATGATTCTCGTGAAGGTGTGTGGAGTTTAAAAACACAGTGGAGCACTTCCTGTATCACCTGATGACCTCACAATGGTATATTATGGCCATACCGACTTGTCAAAGCCTGATCCCGTCAGATCTCAGAAGTTAAGCAGGGCCGGGCCTGGTTAGTACTTTGATGGAGACACTGGGAATTCCAGGTGCCACAGGGGGGCGCCAGTCACAAAAAACTGTTGTTGTTGTGTCCTTAGGCAAGACACTTCATCCACATTGCCTAGTATGAAAGTGATGTGTGCAGGGCAGGACTCCCTTGAAAAAGAGATTAGTGATCTCAGTGGGACTTTCCTGGGTAAATAAAGGTTAAAAAAATACATAAAAAAATAATCAGACCATTAAAGCGTGTTTCTGGTGTGTTTCTGTGTTTCTCTTTCAGCCATGTCGGGTTTGGTGCCGCAGATGTGACACGCCCCCTTCCCTTGAATTGTCCAATCACGTCACAGATCCTCACGTCCTGCCCCACCCCCTGGCCCACTCTGCATCCTGATTGGCTGCTGTGATCGTCTGTTGTCTTGGGTGTCGTCTCATGCTTCTGTTTTTCTGTTTTTCATGTTTTTGTTTAGTGGATTTTCTTTGTGTAAAGAACTCTTTGTCATTATGGAAATGAGGAAATGCAGAAAAAGAAAAAAAATCACTTTGGTGTGAAATTGTTTGACACAAATAAACCAAATGTCAAGAATGCTTGGGCTCTGTTTGTACCAAGAGCAAAGCAATAATCCTGGGTTAGTCCTGATTTAGTCCTGGTGTAGTCCTGGTTTAGTCCTGGTTTAGTCCTGGGTTAGTCCTGGTTTAGTCCTGGGTTAGTCCTGGTTTAGTCCTGGGTTAGTCCCAGTTTAGTCCTGGGTTAGTCCTGGTTTAGTCCTGGGTTAGTCCTGGTTTAGTCCTGGGTTAGTCCCAGTTTAGTCCTGGGTTAGTCCTGGTTTAGTCCTGGGTTAGTCCTGGTTTAGTCCTGGGTTAGTCCTGGTGTAGTGTAGCTGAGGAGAGTTTTGTCTTTCGTTCAGAAAAGACAAAGGAGCCAAGGAGAGAGAGAGAGGGGGGAGGGGGGGGCGAGGGGGGGGTTGTTGCCATGGAAACAGGGGCCCCTGGGGACGCTCTGCAGACCATTTCTCTGGCCCCTAATACAATCTCTCTCACACACAGATCCAACAGCATGGAGAGTGGGAGGGGGGTGGGGGGAGTCAGGGGCCCCTGGGACCCTCCAGCCTCACATCAGACATGAAAGCATCTTACTGGCCCCAATACAACTGTACACACACAGAGTCCACGTGCAGAGGGCCCCTGGAGCCCACTCACTCTACACCGGCCCCTAAAGCACTATCACATTCACACAGAGGGAAGGGGGTCCCAAACCTGGGCCCCAGGGGACTGTGTCTGTCAGACACTTAAACAGTGGCCCCTGAACATTATAATCCTCTGTTATAATCCTGTACCACTCACAGGGGCCAAAACACACACACACACTGTAAAGAAGCCTGTCCAGGACGATAGAAACACTGAAACCTGTCAGAAAAGGACTTCAGGCAGTGAAATGATCTGTTCCTGCAGCAAAATAATAATTATATTATAATAAATCATTTTACTGGACAAGTTCTCTTCAAATAAATGACCTCAAGATGAGAATGAAGCGTCTGTGGGAGTTCAGGGCCGGAAATAACTTTACTGACGCAAAGTTTGAGATGAACAAACTTAAAACCAGTTTAGGATCAGTGTTCAAAGCCTGAGAATAAATTCAAAGATGCTAAACTGTCGATAGAAGAACTTAAATCAGTCGGACCTGATTCATTTTGCTTAAATTTGAGATTTTCTGACTAGTTGAGTCGAGGAAGAAACATGTGACAATTTTTAAGATGATAAAACCAATTCAGAATGAGTGAGTTAAATGTGAAAACAAGACCAAGAACCTGATGAAGGGTTCAAATCTGGGCCCGTTCAGAGAAACGTGCCGTTCAAACTCTCAGACTCTGAACTCGGAGAAGTTTGTTCAGTGAAAGGTCAAAGGTCAATGTCCCAATGCGCCGCAGCTGATTGGTCGATGAGACGTGAGTGCTGTTCCCTGATTGGTCAATTGGAGGGGGTGACATCATCGATCACGTGTATTGATTGTGGCTAATGAGAGATGAGGCTGCATCCCCCTGTGTCAGATGCCCTCCCCGTGTGTCAGATGCCCTCCCCCTGTGTCAGATGCCCTCCCCGTGTGTCAGATGCCCTCCCCGTGTGTCAGATGCCCTCCCCGTGTGTCAGATGCCCTCCGCAGCATCCAGATGCCCTCTCCGTTAATCAGATGCCTCCCCAGATGCCCTCCCGTGTGTCAGATGCCCTCCCTGTGTGTCAGATGCCCTCCCCGTGTGTCAGATGCCCTCCCCGTGTGTCAGATGCCCTCCCCGTGTGTCAGATGCCCTCCCCGTGTGTCAGATGCCCTCCCCGTGTATGGAGCCTGTTGTGTTTGTGTTGTTTGAGGAAATCGAGTGTGTTTTTGTGGACTGAACGTTTGCATCGTGACCCTGAGCGGCGCCTGACCTCGTTAAACCTCGTTAAGCTCGTTAAGCCCTGAGTGTAAACAGATCTTTATGTTTGTCTTTAATCAAACAAAATGGCCGCCTCTCATGTTTACATTTGACTCCCTCCTCCTCTCCCCCTTTCTTTCTCTCTCCTCCTTCTCCTCTCTACTCCCCCCCTTCTTTCTCTTCTTTTCGATCTCAGATAAACTCTTCTGTTTTCAGCCTCAGAAAATAAATAAACCATTTAAAGCCACTCTGTGTTTTGTTTTTTGTTTCAGTGAAATCAGTTTTTGTTTTTCTGTTTTCTGGATCCAGCAGCACCTGTCACTGCAGCAGGGGTCCACCTGTCGGTCAGAACTCCAACTTGTACCTCCTCCAGGGGGTTCAGACCACAGGAGAGAGAGAAAGAGTGAAGGAGATAAGGAAAGGAGACAAGGAAAGGAGACAAAGAAAGGAGACAAGGAAAAGAGATGTGGGAAGGAAACAAGGAGAGGAGTTAGGAGATGAAGGATGAAGACAAGAAGACAAACGTATGAATAATTGAAGCTAAAAGTGTCAAACTGAATAAAACAAAAAGCGATCAATAAAATATCACTATGTTTATGGCGAGGAGCTAGGAGAGAAGGAGATGAGGAGACGAGATGAGAAAGTAGACAAGGAGGTGCAAAGGGAGAAGATGAAGAGATAGGACATAGGAATTCATTAATATTGTCACACTTTGTTCAACTTGTATGTTTTAGAGTGTATTATAAATAAAGTTGAAGTTAGGAGAGAGGAGTTAGGAAACAGGACATAGGACATAGGAGCTAGGAGACAGGAGGTGGCATAAATAATGGAGGAGAACATAATGGATCCATCAGACATGACCCACAAACACAGAACACCCTCCAGGAACCACCACACTCTGTCACAACATCTCAACATCTCCAACGAGATGAGACCTAACGAGAAACAACATCTGAACCAAACATCTGTCACAATGTCTCAACATCTGCAACGAGGCGAGAAAACATCTGAACAACCATCTGTGAGGAGAACCAACAAGAAACGTCTGAACATCTGCAGAACCGCCCTCAGAACACACCATGCTCTAAACATTAGTGAAGAAGACGGCAGCACAAACACCTGTATCTCCTCCAAACATCAGCATAGAACAGAGCTCACTTAGAACATCTGCAATGAGAACCACGGAAAACAACCTCAAATACACATCTGTGAAGAGCCGACCACAAACCTCCGCCACATCTGTACAAGAATGAATGATACAGGGCATCTGGACATCTGCACAAATAATTCAAAACATGTCAACATCTGTAAAAAAAAAAAAAAAAAAAAAAAGACACAGAGACACAAGCAGAACATCTGTAAAACAGCTCTTGTGAATGTGACGTATGTCAGCACTGTCACAGCATCTAAGAAGAAATGAGGACATCACAAACATCTTCCATTCATATTCACCTTAGTCACCATCATATACCTCATATTCACCATCATATTCACCATATTCACCATCATATTCATCATATTCACCATCATATTCATCATATTCACCATATTCACCTTAGTCACCATCATATTCACCATCATATTCATCATCATATTCACCATATTCACCATCATATTCATCATATTCACCATCATATTCACCATCATATTCACCATATTCACCATCATATTCATCATATTCACCATCATATTCATCATATTCACCATCATATTCACCATCATATTCACCATATTCACCATCATATTCATCATATTCACCATCATATTCACCATCATATTCATCATATTCACCATCATATTCAACATCATATTCATCATATTCACCATCATATTCACCATCATATTCACCATATTCACCATCATATTCATCATATTCACCATCATATTCACCATCATATTCATCATATTCACCATCATATTCAACATCATATTCATCATATTCACCATCATATTCACCATCATATTCACCATATTCACCATCATATTCATCATATTCACCATCATATTCACCATCATATTCACCATCATATTCATCATATTCACCATCATATTCACCATCATATTCACCATATTCACCATCATATTCATCATATTCACCATCATATTCACCATCATATTCATCATATTCACCATATTCACCATGATATTCACCATGATATTCACCATGATATTCACCATCATATTCATCATATTCACCATATTCACCATCATATTCACCATCATATTCATCATATTCACCATCATATTCATCATATTCACCATCATATTCATCATATTCACCATATTCACCATATTCACCATCATATTCACCATCATATTCATCATATTCACCATCATATTCACCATATTCACCATCATATTCACCATCATATTCACCATCATATTCATCATATTCACCATCATATTCACCATATTCACCATCATATTCATCATATTCACCATCATATTCACCATCATATTCACCATCATATTCATCATATTCACCATATTCACCATCATATTCATCATATTCACCATCATATTCACCATCATATTCACCATCATATTCATCATATTCACCATATTCACCATCATATTCACCATCATATTCATCATATTCACCATCATATTCACCATATTCACCATCATATTCACCATATTCACCATCATATTCATCATATTCACCATCATATTCACCATCATATTCACCATATTCACCATCATATTCATCATATTCACCATCATATTCACCATCATATTCACCATATTCACCATCATATTCATCATATTCACCATCATATTCATCATATTCACCATCATATTCGCCATCATATTCATCATATTCACCATCATATTCACCATCATATTCACCATATTCACCATCATATTCATCATATTCACCATCATATTCACCATCATATTCATCATATTCACCATATTCACCATCATATTCACCATGATATTCACCATGATATTCACCATCATATTCATCATATTCACCATATTCACCATCATATTCACCATCATATTCATCATATTCACCATCATATTCATCATATTCACCATATTCACCATCATATTCATCATATTCATCATATTCACCATCATATTCACCATCATATTCACCATATTCACCATCATATTCACCATCATATTCACCATATTCACCATCATATTCACCATATTCACCATCATATTCACCATCATATTCACCATCATATTCATCATATTCACCATCATATTCACCATATTCACCATCATATTCACCATATTCACCATCATATTCATCATATTCACCATCATATTCACCATATTCACCATCATATTCACCATCATATTCATCATATTCACCATCATATTCACCATCATATTCACCATATTCACCATCATATTCATCATATTCACCATCATATTCACCATCATATTCACCATATTCACCATCATATTCATCATATTCACCATCATATTCATCATATTCACCATCATATTCACCATCATATTCACCATATTCACCATCATATTCATCATATTCACCATCATATTCACCATCATATTCATCATATTCACCATCATATTCAACATCATATTCATCATATTCACCATCATATTCACCATCATATTCACCATATTCACCATCATATTCATCATATTCACCATCATATTCACCATCATATTCACCATCATATTCATCATATTCACCATCATATTCACCATCATATTCACCATATTCACCATCATATTCATCATATTCACCATCATATTCACCATCATATTCATCATATTCACCATATTCACCATCATATTCACCATGATATTCACCATGATATTCACCATCATATTCATCATATTCACCATATTCACCATCATATTCACCATCATATTCATCATATTCACCATCATATTCATCATATTCACCATCATATTCATCATATTCACCATATTCACCATCATATTCACCATCATATTCATCATATTCACCATCATATTCACCATATTCACCATCATATTCACCATCATATTCACCATCATATTCATCATATTCACCATCATATTCACCATATTCACCATCATATTCATCATATTCACCATCATATTCACCATCATATTCACCATCATATTCATCATATTCACCATATTCACCATCATATTCATCATATTCACCATCATATTCATCATATTCACCATCATATTCACCATCATATTCATCATATTCACCATATTCACCATCATATTCACCATCATATTCACCATCATATTCATCATATTCACCATATTCACCATCATATTCATCATATTCACCATATTCACCATCATATTTACCATCATATTCATCATATTCACCATATTCACCATCATATTCACCATATCCACCATTGTGACCATCATATTCACCTTAGTCACCATCATATTCATCATACTCACCATCATATTCATCATATTCACCATCATATTCACCATCATATTCACCATATTCACCATCATATTCATCATATTCACCATATTCACCATCATATTCACCATCATATTCATCATATTCATCATATTCACCATATTCACCATCATATTCATCATATTCACCATATTCACCATCATATTCATCATATTCATCATATTCACCATATTCACCATCATATTCATCATATTCATCATATTCACCATATTCACCATCATCACCATATTCACCATCATATTCATCATATTCACCATCATATTCACCATCATATTCACCATATTCACCATCATATTCATCATATTCACCATATTCACCATCATATTCACCATCATATTCATCATATTCACCATATTCACCATCATATTCATCATATTCACCATCATATTAATCATATTCACCATCATATTCATCATATTCACCATATTCACCATCATATTCACCATCATATTCATCATATTCACCATATTCATCATCATATTCATCATATTCACCATATTCACCATCAAATTCATCATATTCACCATATTCACCATCATATTCATCATATTCACCATCATATTCATCATATTCAGCATATTCACCATCATATTCACCATCATATTCACCATCATATTCATCATATTCACCATATTCACCATCATATTCATCATATTCACCATATTCACCATCATATTCATCATATTCATCATATTCACCATATTCACCATCATATTCATCATATTCACCATATTCACCATCATATTCACCATCATATTCATCATATTCACCATATTCATCATCATATTCATCATATTCATCATATTCATCATATTCACCATATTCACCATCAAATTCATCATATTCACCATATTCACCATCATATTCATCATATTCACCATCATATTCATCATATTCACCATATTCACCATCATATTCACCATCATATTCATCATATTCACCATATTCACCATATTCACCATCATATTCACCATATTCACCATATTCACCATCATATTCATCATATTCACCATCATATTCATCATATTCACCATCATATTCACCATCATATTCACCATCATATTCATCATATTCACCATATTCACCATCATATTCACCATCATATTCATCATATTCACCATATTCATCATCATATTCATCATATTCATCATATTCATCATATTCACCATATTCACCATCAAATTCATCATATTCACCATATTCACCATCATATTCATCATATTCACCATCATATTCATCATATTCACCATATTCACCATCATATTCACCATCATATTCATCATATTCACCATATTCACCATATTCACCATCATATTCACCATATTCACCATATTCACCATCATATTCATCATATTCACCATCATATTCATCATATTCACCATCATATTCACCATCATATTCACCATCATATTCACCATCTTCACCATCATATTCATCATATTCACCATCATATTCATCATATTCACCATATTCACCATCATATTCATCATATTCACCATCATATTCATCATATTCACCATATTCACCATCATATTCACCATATTCACCATATTCACCATCATATTCATCATATTCACCATCATATTCATCATATTCACCATCATATTCACCATCATATTCACCATATTCACCATCATATTCATCATATTCACCATATTCACCATATTCACCATCATATTCATCATATTCACCATCATATTCATCATATTCACCATATTCACCATCATATTCATCATATTCACCATATTCACCATCATATTCAGAATCAGAATCAGAATCAGAAAACTTTATTGATCCCAGAGGGCAATTCGTTTGCAGCTTTCACAGAGCAGTTCTCACATGCACAAACACACAGTGTGTCAGACCATTTCAGACATAAGTGGAACTCAAGAACAATATAAGAACAATATACATATGACAGTGCAAAAACCTCAAAAAACACAACCCTCAGAATTCAGCAGTTTAATAGCTGAAGGCACAAAAGAATTGGAGAAGCGGTTAGTCTTCCGTACCGGAGCATAAAAACGACGTCCTGAAGGCATCAGGATAAAGTCAGGAGTCAGAGGATGGAGGGGCTGAGCCAGGAGACACTTGGCTTTGCTCAGCACTCGCTCCTCCCACAGAGAATGCAGCTCCCTCAGTTTGACCCCTATGATTTTTGAGCAAGTTTTAACAATGTTCTGCAGTTTGTTTTTATCCTTCAAGGACAGGGACTGGAACCAGCAAATGAAGGAGAAAGTGAGCAGACTTTCAATAAAAGAACAATAAAAGTTGTTGAGAACCATCATATTCATCATATTCACCATATTCACCATCATATTCATCATATTCAACATCATATTCATCATATTCACCATCATATTCACCATCATATTCACCATATTCACCATCATATTCATCATATTCACCATATTCACCATCATATTCATCATATTCATCATATTCACCATATTCACCATCATATTCATCATATTCACCATATTCATCATCATATTCATCATATTCATCATATTCACCATATTCACCATCAAATTCATCATATTCACCATATTCACCATCATATTCATCATATTCACCATCATATTCATCATATTCACCATATTCACCATCATATTCACCATCATATTCATCATATTCACCATATTCACCATCATATTCACCATATTCACCATATTCACCATCATATTCATCATATTCACCATCATATTCATCATATTCACCATCATATTCACCATCATATTCACCATATTCACCATCATATTCATCATATTCACCATATTCACCATCATATTCATCATATTCACCATCATATTCATCATATTCACCATATTCACCATCATATTCACCATCATATTCATCATATTCACCATATTCACCATCATATTCACCATATTCACCATATTCACCATCATATTCATCATATTCACCATCATATTCATCATATTCACCATCATATTCACCATCATATTCACCATCATATTCACCATATTCACCATCATATTCATCATATTCACCATATTCACCATCATATTCATCATATTCACCATCATATTCATCATATTCACCATATTCACCATCATATTCATCATATTCACCATATTCACCATCATATTCACCATCATATTCATCATATTCACCATATTCACCATCATATTCATCATATTCACCATCATATTCATCATATTCACCATCATATTCACCATCATATTCACCATATTCACCATCATATTCATCATATTCACCATATTCACCATCATATTCACCATCATATTCATCATATTCATCATATTCACCATATTCATCATCATATTCATCATATTCATCATATTCACCATATTCACCATCAAATTAATCATATTCACCATATTCACCATCATATTCATCATATTCACCATATTCACCATCATATTCATCATATTCACCATTGTGGCCATCATATTCACCTTAGTCACCATCATATTCATCATACTCACCATCATATTCACCTTAGTCACCATCATATTTACCATATTCACCATCATATTAATCATATTCACCATCATATTCACCATAATATTCATCATATTCACCATTGTGACCATCATATTCACCTTAGTCACCATCATATTCATCATACTCACCATCATATTCACCATATTCACCATCATATTCACCATATTCACCATCATATTCACCATATTCACCATATTCACCATCATATTCATCATATTCACCATCATATTCATCATATTCACCATATTCACCATATTCACCATCATATTCATCATATTCACCATATTCATCATCATATTCATCATATTCACCATATTCATCATATTCACCATCATATTCATCATATTCACCATCATATTCATCATATTCACCATCATATTCATCATATTCATCATATTCACCATATTCATCATATTCACCATCATATTCATCATATTCACCATATTCATCGTCATATTCATCATATTCACCATATTCACCATATTCACCATCATATTCACCATATTCATCATCATATTCATCATATTCATCATATTCACCATCATATTCATCATATTCACCATCATATTCATCATATTCATCATATTCACCATCATATTCATCATATTCATCATATTCATCATATTCACCATATTCACTATATTCACCATCATATTCATCATATTCACCATGTTCATCATCATATTCATCATATTCATCATATTCACCATCATATTCATCATATTCACCATCATATTCATCATATTCATCATATTCACCATATTCACCATCATATTCATCATATTCACCATCATATTCATCATATTCATCATATTCACCATATTCACCATATTCACCATATTCACCATCATATTCATCATATTCACCATATTCACCATCATATTCATCATATTCACCATCATATTCATCATATTCATCATATTCACCATATTCACCATATTCACCATCATATTCACCATATTCACCATCATATTCATCATATTCACCATATTCACCATCATATTCATCATATTCATCATATTCACCATCATATTCATCATATTCATCATATTCACCATATTCACCATATTCACCATATTCACCATCATATTCATCATATTCACCATATTCACCATCATATTCATCATATTCACCATCATATTCATCATATTCACCATATTCACCATCATATTCATCATATTCACCATCATATTCATCATATTCACCATCATATTCATCATATTCACCATATTCACCATATTCACCATCATATTCATCATATTCACCATATTCACCATCATATTCACCATCATATTCATCATATTCACCATATTCATCATCATATTCATCATATTCATCATATTCATCATATTCACCATCATATTCATCATATTCATCATATTCACCATATTCACCATATTCACCATATTCACCATCATATTCATCATATTCACCATCATATTCATCATATTCATCATCATATTCATCATATTCATCATATTCACCATCATATTCATCATATTCATCATATTCACCATATTCACCATCATATTCATCATATTCACCATCATATTCATCATATTCATCATATTCACCATATTCACCATATTCACCATATTCACCATATTCACCATCATATTCATCATATTCACCATATTCACCATCATATTCACCATATTCACCATCATATTCATCATATTCACCATATTCACCATCATATTCATCATATTCATCATATTCACCATCATATTCATCATATTCACCATATTCACCATATTCACCATATTCACCATATTCACCATCATATTCATCATATTCACCATATTCACCATCATATTCATCATATTCATCATATTCACCATATTCACCATCATATTCATCATATTCACCATCATATTCATCATATTCACCATCATATTCATCATATTCATCATATTCACCATATTCACCATATTCACCATCATATTCACCATATTCACCATATTCACCATCATATTCATCATATTCACCATATTCACCATCATATTCATCATATTCACCATCATATTCATCATATTCACCATATTCACCATATTCATCATATTCACCATATTCACCATCATATTCACCATCATATTCATCATATTCATCATATTCACCATATTCACCATATTCACCATCATATTCATCATATTCACCATATTCACCATCATATTCATCATATTCATCATATTCACCATCATATTCATCATATTCATCATATTCACCATATTCACCATCATATTCATCATATTCACCATATTCACCATATTCACCATATTCACCATCATATTCATCATATTCATCATCATATTCATCATATTCATCATATTCACCATATTCATCATCATATTCATCATATTCATCATATTCACCATATTCACTCAGTCTTAGAGACCTCCCTACGAGTGACAGACTGATCCAAATTGTGATAAAATGGGAAACCTAATAACAACCAGAAAACCTAGAGATAGATTGAAATGTGAGGATTATAAAATAATGGAGGTGAAAAATGCAGATATAATAAATACCTCGACTTATGGGTAGAAAAATATAATTTTAAAGGCAACCTGAGTGTAGTGACCTTGAAGGCATCACGTGACCAGATAAGAGAAAAGACAAAAAATAATGAGGAGAAAATGCGTAAGTCAGGCATAACAGAGTTAGGATGTTGGTTAGAGACGGCAAAGCTGAGAGAGGAGCGACAGCAGGAAAGTAGAGAGGACAGAAGTAAAAGAGAGGAAGTGTTTTTTTCATAGAAAGGAAGACATGGATTTAAGGGCAAACTTAATACTAGGGACCTCGTCGAGTTCAGAGGTCAGATAAAAGAAAAGGCAAAGAATGATCCAAAAAGATGGAAAAATATGGCATGAAAGAGACAGAGTTTTGGTTAAGAGTAGATGGAGAAAGAGAGGAAGGTCAGAAGAAGGCAAAGGAGAACAGAATCCGAGTCAGCATCTTGGAGACATCATAACCAGACCACAACCAGATTAAGTTTTCGGCCTGACGTCAGCCAGAAACTTAGTTTGGCGTCTGGTGTGAAAGTTCTGTGTTGTATGATTTGACGAGAAGTATTTGAAGCAGCAGAGTCACAAAGTCACTTCCTGTTGAAGTAGAATATTCAACTCGTCATTAAGGAGGTGACCGAGACTCTGGGACCTAAAACACTCTAATTCCTGGGAGATTCACCCCTCGTATGGAACCGCAACTTTGAGTTATAGAAGCTTGTTGCATAAGGAATTACTGTGATCCTGGAGATATTTCCTTTGAGTCCTGTCACAACTTGTACTTTTGTCTTGTCACAACTTGTACTTTTGTCTTGTCACAACTTGTACTTTTGTCCTGTCACAGTTTGTAGTTTGTTAAAAGTTGTTTTTGACCAAATGAGTGGAGGACCGTGAAACAGAGTGGAGTGAGTGCTCAGCGCGTTCCCGTGCTCCTCCCATCTCAAAGTTCCTCTTTCCTAAAGCCCTCAGCCCCTCCCTCCCCTCATTCCTCTCTGTGCTTCTGAAGTCGTCCTGTGCCTCCTCTCTTCTGCTCCCTCCTTTCCTCTCCTCCTCTCTTCTGCTCCCTCCTTTCCTCTCCTCCTCTCTTCTGCTCCCTCCTTTCCTCTCCTCCTCTCTTCTGCTCCCTCCTTTCCTCTCCTCCTCTCTTCTGCTCCCTCCTTTCTTCTCCTCCTCTCTTCTGCTCCCTCCTTTCCTCTCCTCCTCTCTTCTGCTCCCTCCTTTCCTCTCCTCCTCTCTTCTGCTCCCTCCTTTCCTCTCCTCCTCTCTTCTCCTCCCTCCTTTCCTCTCCTCCTCTCTTCTGCTCCCTCCTTTCCTCTCCTCCTCTCTTCTGCTCCCTCCTTTCCTCTCCTCCTCTCTTCTGCTCCCTCCTTTCCTCTCCTCCTCTCTTCTGCTCCCTCTCTTTCACTCATGTTGTGGTTGAATAAACCAGTTTGTCTGATTTATGTCGAGTTAAATAATAAACACTGAAAGGTTTAAATATGAACGCTCCTCATGCTTCCTCTCCTCTCTTTTCCTTCCTTCCTTCCCTCCTTCCTTCCCTCCTTCCTTCCTTCCTTCCCTCCTTCCCTCCTTCCTTCCTTCCTTCCCTCATGTAGTGGTTGAATAAACCAGTTTGTGAGTTTTGTCTGAATTATCTTCAGTTAAATAATAAACGCTGAAATGTCTTTTTGCTCATGTAAAATTCACCGTCTCCTACGGCGACGCAGCTTCAAAAAAACACCAGAGTTTTACTCTGGCACTTTCTCAGAGTTAAATATGAAC
>CM068360.1:36920781-36993123 GCA_034769755.1 Odontamblyopus lacepedii | reverse complement strand
CACTGAACACGCACCTGTCACTGAACACGCACCTGTCACTGAACACGCACCTGTCACCAAAGACGCACCTGTCACTGAACATGCACCTGTCACTGAAAACGCACCTGTCACCAAACATGCACCTGTCACTGAACACACACCTGTCACTGAACACGCACCTGTCACCGAACACGCACCTGTCACCGAACACGCACCTGTCACTGAACACACACCTGTCACCGAACACGCACCTGTCACCGAACACACACCTGTCACTGAACACACACCGGTCACTGAACACACACCTGTCACTGAACACACACCTGTCACTGAACACGCACCTGTCACCGAACACGCACCTGTCACTGAACACACACCTGTCACTGAACACGCACCTGTCACTGAACACACACCTGTCACCGAACTAAACACCTGTCACCGAACACGCATCTGTCACTGAACACGCACCTGTCACTGAACACGCACCTGTCACTGAACACACACCTGTCACCGAACTAAACACCTGTCACTGAACACACACCTGTCACTGAACACACACCTGTCACTGAACACACACCTGTCACTGAACATGCACCTGTCACTGAACTAAACACCTGTCACTGAACACGCACCTGTCACCAAACACGCACCTGTCACTGAACATGCACCTGTCACTGAAAACGCACCTGTCACCAAACATGCACCTGTCACTGAACACACACCTGTCACTGAACACGGACCTGTCACCGAACACGCACCTGTCACCGAACACCCACCTGTCACTGAACACACACCTGTCACCGAACACGCACCTGTCACCGAACACACACCTGTCACTGAACACACACCGGTCACTGAACACACACCTGTCACTGAACACACACCTGTCACTGAACACGCACCTGTCACCGAACACGCACCTGTCACTGAACACACACCTGTCACTGAACACGCACCTGTCACTGAACACGCACCTGTCACCGAACACGCACCTGTCACTGAACACACACGTCACTGAACACGCACCGGTCACTGAACACGCACCTGTCACTGAAAACGCACCTGTCACCAAACATGCACCTGTCACTGAACACACACCTGTCACTGAACACGCACCTGTCACCGAACACGCACCTGTCACTGAACACGCACCTGTCACTGAACACACACCTGTCACCGAACACGCACCTGTCACTGAACACACACCTGTCACTGAACACACACCTGTCACTGAACACACACCTGTCACTGAACACGCACCTGTCACCGAACACGCACCTGTCACTGAACACACACCTGTCACTGAACACGCACCTGTCACTGAACACACACCTGTCACCGAACTAAACACCTGTCACCGAACACGCACCTGTCACTGAACACACACCTGTCACTGAACACACACCGGTCACAGAACTAAACACCTGTCACTGAACACGCACCTGTCACTGAACTAAACACCTGTCACTGAACACACACCTGTCACTGAACACGCACCTGTCACTGAACACTCACCTGTCACTGAACACGCACCTGTCACCGAACACGCACCTGTCACTGAACACGCACCTGTCACCGAACACGCACCTGTCACCGAACACGCACCTGTCATTGAACACGCACCTGTCACTGAACACACACCTGTCACTGAACACGCACCTGTCACTGAACACGCACCTGTCACTGAACACACACCTGTCACTGAACACGCACCTGTCACTGAACACACACCTGTCACTGAACTAAACACCTGTCACTGAACTAAACACCTGTCACTGAACACACACCTGTCACTGAACTAAACACCTGTCACTGAACACACACCTGTCACCGAACTAAACACCTGTCACTGAAAACGCACCTGTCACCAAACATGCACCTGTCACTGAACACACACCTGTCACTGAACACGGACCTGTCACCGAACACGCACCTGTCACCGAACACGCACCTGTCACTGAACACACACCTGTCACCGAACACGCACCTGTCACCGAACACACACCTGTCACTGAACACACACCTGTCACTGAACACGCACCTGTCACTGAACACGCACCTGTCACTGAACACACACCTGTCACTGAACACACACCTGTCACTGAACACGCACCTGTCACCGAACACGCACCTGTCACTGAACACTCACCTGTCACCTGAAACTGCACCTGTCACTGAGAACACTCACCTGTCACTGAACACGCACCTGTCACCTAACACGCACCTGTCACTGAACACGCACCTGTCACCGAACACGCACCTGTCACTGAACACACACCTGTCACTGAACACGCACCTGTCACTGAACACACATCTGTCACTGAACACGCACCTGTCACTGAACACGCACCTGTCACTGAACACACACCTGTCACTGAACACGCACCTGTCACTGAACACACACCTGTCACCGAACTAAACACCTGTCACTGAACACGCACCTGTCACTGAACACACACCTGTCACTGAACACACACCTGTCACTGAACTAAACACCTGTCACTGAACACGCACCTGTCACCGAACTAAACACCTGTCACCGAACACGCACCTGTCACTGAACACGCACCTGTCACTGAACACGCACCTGTCACTGAACACGCACCTGTCACTGAACACGCACCTGTCACTGAACACGCACCTGTCACTGAACACGCACCTGTCACTGAACACACACCTGTCACTGAACACGCACCGGTCACTGAACACACACCTGTCACTGAACACGCACCTGTCACTGAACACACACCTGTCACTGAACTAAACACCTGTCACTGAACACGCACCTGTCACCGAACTAAACACCTGTCACCGAACACGCACCTGTCACTGAACACACACCTGTCACTGAACACGCACCTGTCACCGAACACGCACCTGTCACCGAACACGCACCTGTCACTGAACACGCACCTGTCACTGAACACACACCTGTCACTGAACACGCACCTGTCACTGAACACACACCTGTCACTGAACACGCACCTGTCACTGAACACGCACCTGTCACTGAACACGCACCTGTCACCGAACACGCACCTGTCACCGAACACGCACCTGTCACCGAACACACTCCTGTCACTGAACACGCACCTGTCACTGAACACGCACCGGTCACTGAACACGCACCTGTCACTGAACACGCACCTGTCACTGAACACGCACCGGTCACTGAACACGCACCTGTCACTGAACACGCACCTGTCACTGAACACACACCTGTCACTGAACTAAACACCTGCCACTGAACACACACCTGTCACCAAACTAAACACCTGTCACTGAACACGCACCTGTCACTGAACTAAACACCTGCCACTGAACACGCACCTGTCACTGAACACACACCTGTCACTGAACACGCACCGGTCACTGAACACACACCTGTCACTGAACACGCACCTGTCACTGAACACGCACCTGTCACTGAACACACACCTGTCACTGAACACGCACCTGTCACTGAACACGCACCTGTCACTGAACACACACCTGTCACTGAACTAAACACCTGCCACTGAACACACACCTGTCACCAAACTAAACACCTGTCACTGAACACACACCTGTCACTGAACACGCACCTGTCACTGAACACGCACCTGTCACCGAACTAAACACCAGGAGCATCTGACCTTTTTATGTGTCAGTGTCTGGACTCGGTCAGGACTCGCTCTGGACTCGGTCTGGACCCGGTCTGGACCCGGTCTGGACCCGGTCTGGACCCGGTCTGGACCCGGTCTGGACTTTATCTCTTTAGAGTCTGTTATTTGATCGGAGCCTAAAGTCAGACTCAGTTTGTCTCATTTTCACTTTTGTGTTTCACATAAACAAGTTTAGATCCTGAGGGACGAACCACATATCCCATCAGCCCCAGCACCTCTTCCCCCTCCTCCTCCTCTCCTCCTCTCCTCCTCCTCCTCCTCTCCTCCTCCTCTCCTCCTCCTCTCCTCTTCTCCTCCTCCTCTCCTCCTCCGCTCCTCCTCCTCCTCTCCTCCGCCTCCTCTCCTCCTCCTCTCCTCCGCTCCTCCTCCTCTCTCTCCTCCTCCTCTCCTCCTCCTCCTCCTCTCCTCCTCCTCTCTTCCTCCTCTCTTCTCCTCCTCCTCTCTCCTCCTCCTCCTCCTCTCCTCCTCCTCCTCTCCTCCTCCTCCTCCTCCTCCTCCTCCTCCTCTCCTCTCCTCCTCTCCTCCTCCTCCTCTCCTCCTCTCCTCCTCCTCCTATCTCCTCTCCTCTCCTCCTCTCCTCTCCTCCTCTCCTCCTCCGCTCCTCCTCCTCCTCTCCTCCGCCTCCTCTCCTCCTCCTCTCCTCCGCTCCTCCTCCTCCTCTCCTCCTCCTCTCCTCCTCCTCCTCCTCTCCTCCTCCTCTTCTCTTCTCCTCCTCCTCTCCTCCTCCTCCTCTCCTCCTCCTCCTCTCCTCCTCCTCTCCTCCTCCTCCTCCTCTCTCTCCTCCTCCTCTCCCCCCCTCTCCTCCTCCCCCCCCCCTCTCCTCCCCCCCCCTCTCCTCCTCTCCTCCTCTCTCCTCCTCCTCTCCTCTCCTCCTCTCCTCCTCCTCCTCTCCTCCTCCCCCCCTCCTCCTCCTCCCCTCCTCCTCCTCCTCTCCTCCTCCTCTCCTCCTCCTCCTCTCCTCTCCTCCTCTCCTCTCCTCCTCTCCCTCCTCTCCTCCTCCTCCTCCTCCTCCTCCCTCCTCCTCCTCCCCTCCTCCTCTCCTCCCCTCCTCCTCCTCCTCCTCCTCCTCCTCCTCCTCTCCTCCTCCTCCTCCTCCTCTCCTCCTCCTCCTCCTCCTCTCCTCCTCCTCCTCCTCCTCCTCCTCCTCCTCCTCTCCTCTCCTCCTCCTCTCCTCCTCCTCTCCTCCTCCACCTCCTACTCCTCCTCCTCCTCTCCTCCTCCTCTCCTCCTCCTCTCCTCCTCCTCTCCTCCTCCTCCTCTCCTCCTCCTCCTCTCCTCCTCCACCGCTCCTCCTCCTCTCCTCCTCCTCCTCCTCTCCTCCACCGCTCCTCCTCCTCTCCTCCTCCTCCTCTCCTCCACCGCTCCTCCTCTGCTCCTCCTCCTCCTGCTCTCCTCCACCGCTCCTCCTCTGCTCCTCCTCCTCCTCTCCTCCTCCTCTCCTCCTCCTCTCCTCCTCCTCCTCCTCCTGAGTCGTTTCAGTCCCAGTTCAATCACTAAAATAAAATCACCTCCATATTTACATCTGTGTTTCATTTTCACTCAAACCTCCAGAGAGTCAGATGCCCTCCCCCTGTGTCAGATGCCCTCCCTGTGTGTCAGATGCCCTCCCTGTGTGTCAGATGCCCTCCCCTGTGTCAGATGCCCTCCCCCTGTGTCAGATGCCCTCCCTGTGTGTCAGATGCCCTCCCCCTGTGTCAGATGCCCTCCCCCTGTGTCAGATGCTCTCCCCGTGTGTCAGATGCCCTCCCCCTGTGTCAGATGCTCTCCCCGTGTGTCAGATGCCCTCCCCCTGCGTCAGATGCCCTCCCCTGTGTCAGATGCCCTCCCCTGTGTCAGATGCCCTCCCTGTGTCCGATGCCCTCGCCGGTGTCAGAGGGCCTCCCTGTGTCAGATGCCCTCCACTGTGTCAGAGGCCCTCCCCGTGTGTCAGATGCCCTCCTGTGTCAGATGCCCTCCCCGTGTGTCAGATGCCCTCCCCTGTGTCAGATGCCCCTCCCCTGTGTCAGATGCCCTCCTGTGTCAGATGCCCTCCCTGTGTCAGATGCCCTCCTGTGTCAGATGCCCTCCCCTGGGTCAGATGCCCTCCCCTGGGTAAGTTGCCCTCCCCTTTGTCAGATGCCCTCCCGTGTGTCAGATGCCCTCCCCTGTGTCAGATGCCCTCCCCTGTGTCAGATGCCCTCCCCTGTGTCAGGATGCCCTCCTGTGTCAGATGCCCTCCCCCTGTGTCAGATGCCTCCCCTGTGTCAGATGCCCTCCCCTGTGTCAGATGCCCTCCCCCTGTGTCAGATGCCCTCCCGTGTGTCAGATGCCCTCCCCATGTGTCAGATGCCCTCCCCCTGTGTCAGATGCCCTCGCCTGTGTCAGATGCCCTCCTGTGTGTCAGATGCCCTCCCCTGTGTCAGATGCCCTCCCCTGTGTCAGATGCCCTCCCAGTGTCAGATGCCCTCCTGTGTCAGATGCCCTCCCCTGTGTCAGATGCCCTCCCCTGTGTCAGATGCCCTCCCCCTGTGTCAGATGCCCTGCCCTGTGTCAGATGACCTCCCTGTGTGTCAGATGCCCTCCCTGTGTGTCAGATGCCCTCCCCCTGTGTCAGATGCCCTCCCCCTGTGTCAGATGCCCTCCCCCTGTGTCAGATGCCCTCCCCCTGTGTCAGATGCCCTCCCGTGTTTCCCTCTTGTTTGTTTCTTTCTCGTTTATATTTTGATTTTCATTTCATTTTGTTTCGTCGCCGCAGAAACACAGAGACGTCCCAGGAGTCACTTTTACTATTTATTATTATTATTCAGACACACACACTATACACACACACACTATACACACACACACTATACACACACACACTATACACACACACACTATACACACACACACTATACACACACACACACTATACACACACAGAGACCACACACACACACACACACACAGACCACACACACACTATACACACTATACACACACACACTATACACACACACTATACACACTATACACACACACTATACACACTATACACACACACACACTATACACACACTATACACACACACTATACACACTATACACACACACTATACACACTATACACACACACACACTATACACACACTATACACACTATACACACACACTATACACACACACTATACACACACACTATACACACACTATACACACTATACACACTATACACACACACACTATACACACACACACTATACACACACACTATACACACTATACACACACACTATACACACTATACACACACACACTATACACACACACTATACACACTATACACACACACTATACACACACACTATACACACTATACACACACACACACTATACACACACTATACACACACACTATACAAACACACTATACACACTATACACACTATACACACACACACTATACACACACACACTATACACACACACTATACACACTATACACACACACTATACACACTATACACACTATACACACTATACACACTATACACACACACACTATACACACACACACTATACACACACACACACACACACACACAGACACACACACACTATACACACACACACTATACACACACACAGACACACACACACTCTCTCTCTCTCTCTCTCTCTCTGTATTTTCTGATAAGGCCCCAGGAGCCTCTGTCTCAGGGGAGGGCATCAGGACTAATCTGTACAAACATATTTAAAGCTTGTGTTAAAAACACAGGACGAGGTTTAAGGTGAAACGTTGAAATTAATTGTAGCCACAGCTGCCCCAGGGCAGCTGTGGCTACAATAGTAGCACCACCACCGGGTCTGGAGTGAATGAATAAAGCTGTAAAGCGTCTTTGAGTGTCCAGAAAAGCGCTGTATAAAACTGATGCATTATTATTATTATTATTATTATTATGTTTCTTTATTTATTTATGTTTTTGCTGGCACAGAGACACAGAAACTATTTTACTTCCTGACCAAACCACTGAAACCTTCAGGGTTCTGTTCAGGTTCCTCAGGTTCCTCCAGGTTCCTCAGGTTCCTCCAGGTTCCTCCAGGTTCCTCCAGGTTCCTCAGGTTCCTCAGGTTCCTCCAGGTTCTGCTCGTTTCTCTCTGAACTTCATCTGGACCGATTCATGTTTCTTTTTTTAATCTTTCATCTTTTATTTTCCACATTCCTCCTGTGGGCTCAGACAGATATTTTCCACCTTCCATTTGTGGCTCTTCCCCCGTTGTTTCCTCGTCCAGTTCGGGGGTTCGGGTTCTTCATGGTTCGTACGATTGGGCGATTCGACATTTTGGTCCAAATGTAAAGTCGGTTTGTTTTCTGAAGCCAGATCAATATTGGGATTTAAAATGTCACGATGAAACAGTGGAGGACAGAAGTCACTGATGTGCTGCTGATTTTGGAGTTTTGCCACTGAAATGAACGGATAAACAGGATAAATGTGGATTTTTTATGACATTCATAATTTCAGTGGTCGGTTTATTTGAACAGTGAGACAGAATATGAAAAGAAAATCTAGAAAATCACTTAAAAAAATTCTACAAACTTTCATTGAGTGAAATAAGTATTTGATCCGCGACAA
Source organism: Odontamblyopus lacepedii (assembly GCA_034769755.1). Lineage (NCBI taxonomy): Eukaryota > Metazoa > Chordata > Actinopteri > Gobiiformes > Gobiidae > Odontamblyopus > Odontamblyopus lacepedii. The sequence goes on along the minus strand of CM068360.1, from coordinate 36,984,887 downwards.
AACCTTAAGAATTCTGCTCCACTCGACCCTGAACCGGACTGAACGAGTCTCTGTAGAAAAGACTCGCGTTTGAACGAGTCTCTGTGGAAAAGACTCGTGTTTGAACGAGTCTCTGTGGAAAAGACTCGTGTTTGAACGAGTCTCTGTGGAAAAGACTCGTGTTTGAACGAGTCTCTGTAGAAAAGACTCGTGTTTGAACGAGTCTCTGTAGAAAAGACTCGTGTTTGAACGAGTCTCTGTGGAAAAGACTCGTGTTTGAACGAGTCTCTGTAGAAAAGACTCGTGTTTGAACGAGTCTCTGTAGAAAAGACTCGTGTTTGAACGAGTCTCTGTAGAAAAGACTCGTGTTTGAACGAGTCTCTGTAGAAAAGACTCGTGTTTGAACGAGTCTCTGTAGAAAAGACTCGTGTTTGAACTAGTCTCTGTAGAAAAGACTTCGCGTTTGAGCGAGTCTCTGTGGAAAAGACTCGCGTTTGAGCGAGTCTCTGTAGAAAAGACTCGCGTTTGAGCAGGTCTCTGTAGAAAAGACTCGTGTTTGAACGAGTCTCTGTAGAAAAGACTCGTGTTTGAACGAGTCTCTGTAGAAAAGACTCGTGTTTGAACGAGTCTCTGTGGAAAAGACTCGTGTTTGAACGAGTCTCTGTAGAAAAGACTCGTGTTTGAACGAGTCTCTGTAGAAAAGACTCGTGTTTGAACGAGTCTCTGTGGAAAAGACTCGTGTTTGAACGAGTCTCTGTAGAAAAGACTCGTGTTTGAACGAGTCTCTGTAGAAAAGACTCGCGTTTGAACGAGTCTCTGTAGAAAAGACTCGTGTTTGAACGAGTCTCTGTGGAAAAGACTCGCGTTTGAGCGAGTCTCTGTAGAAAAGACTTGTGTTTGATCGAGTCTCTGTAGAAAAGACTCGTGTTTGAATGAGTCTCTGTGGAAAAAGACTCGTGTTTGAACGAGTCTCTGTAGAAAAGACTTCGTGTTTGAGCAGGTCTCTGTGGAAAAAAGACTTCGTGTTTGAGCGATTCTCTGTAGAAAAGACTCGTGTTTGAACGAGTCTCTGTCGAAAAGACTCGTGTTTGAACGAGTCTCTGTAGAAAAGACTCGTGTTTGAATGAGTCTCTGTGGAAAAGACTCGTGTTTGAACGAGTCTCTGTAGAAAAGACTCGTGTTTGAGCGAGTCTCTGTGGAAAAGACTTCGTGTTTGAGCGAGTCTCTGTGGAAAAGACTTCGTGTTTGAGCGAGTCTCTGTAGAAAAGACTCGTGTTTGAGCGAGTCTCTGTAGAAAAGACTTCGTGTTTGAGCGAGTCTCTGTGGAAAAGACTCGTGTTTGAACGAGTCTCTGTGGAAAATAGACTTGTGTTTGAACGAGTCTCTGTAGAAAAGACTCGTGTTTGAATGAGTCTCTGTAGAAAAGACTCGTGTTTGAACGAGTCTCTGTAGAAAAGACTTGTGTTTGAACGAGTCTCTGAAGAAAAGACTTCGTGTTTGAGCGAGTCTCTGTGGAAAAGACTTCGTGTTTGAGCGAGTCTCTGTAGAAAAAAGACTCGTGTTTGAGCGAGTCTCTGTGGAAAAGACTTCGTGTTTGAGCAGGTCTCTGTAGAAAAGACTCGTGTTTGAGCGAGTCTCTGTAGAAAAGACTTCGTGTTTGAGCGAGTCTCTGTGGAAAAGACTTCGTGTTTGAATGAGTCTCTGTAGAAAAGACTCGTGTTTGAAAGAGTCTCTGTAGAAAAGACTCGTGTTCGACAGAGTCTCTGTAGTCATGTCTCGTGTTTGAGAGCGTATCTGTAGTTAAGACTTGTGTTTGAACGAGTCTCTGTAGAAAAGACTCGTGTTTGAACGAGTCTCTGTGGAAAAAAGACTCGTGTTTGAGCGAGTCTCTGTGGAAAAGACTTCGTGTTTGAGCGAGTCTCTGTAGAAAAGACTCGTGTTTGAGCGAGTCTCTGTGGAAAAGACTTCGTGTTTGAGCAGGTCTCTGTGGAAAAAAGACTTCGTGTTTGAACGAGTCTCTGTAGAAAAGACTCGTGTTTGAACGAGTCTCTGTAGAAAAGACTCGTGTTTGAACGAGTCTCTGTGGAAAAGACTCGTGTTTGAACGAGTCTCTGTGGAAAAGACTCGTGTTTGAATGAGTCTCTGTAGAAAAGACTCGTGTTTGAACGAGTCTCTGTGGAAAAGACTCGTGTTTGAACGAGTCTCTGTGGAAAAGACTCGTGTTTGAACGAGTCTCTGTAGAAAAGACTCGTGTTTGAACGAGTCTCTGTGGAAAAGACTCGTGTTTGAACGAGTCTCTGTGGAAAAGACTCGTGTTTGAGCGAGTCTCTGTAGAAAAAGACTTCGTGTTTGAGCGAGTCTCTGTGGAAAAGACTTCGCGTTTGAGCGAGTCTCTGTAGAAAAGACTTCGTGTTTGAATGAGTCTCTGTGGAAAAGACTTCGTGTTTGAGCGAGTCTCTGTGGAAAAGACTTCGTGTTTGACCGAGTCTCTGTGGAAAAGACTCGTGTTTGAATGAGTCTCTGTAGAAAAGACTTCGTGTTTGAGCGAGTCTCTGTAGAAAAGACTTCGTGTTTGAGCAGTCTCTGTGGAAAAGACTTCGTGTTTGAATGAGTCTCTGTAGAAAAGACTTCGTGTTTGAATGAGTCTCTGTGGAGAAAAGACTCGTGTTTGAGCGAGTCTCTGTGGAAAAGACTCGTGTTTGAATGAGTCTCTGTAGAAAAGACTTCGTGTTTGAGCGAGTCTCTGTAGAAAAGACTTCGTGTTTGAGCGAGTCTCTGTGGAAAAGACTTCGTGTTTGAATGAGTCTCTGTAGAAAAGACTTCGTGTTTGAGCGAGTCTCTGTGGAAAAGACTTCGTGTTTGAGCAGGTCTCTGTAGAAAAGACTCGTGTTTGAGCGAGTCTCTGTGGAAAAGACTTCGTGTTTGAGCGAGTCTCTGTGTGGAAAAGACTCGTGTTTGAACGAGTCTCTGTGGAAAAGACTCTTGTTTGAATGAGTCTCAGTAGAAAAGACTCGTGTTTGAACGAGTCTCTGTGGAAAATACTCGTGTTTTAACGAGTCTCTGTAGAAAAGACTCGTGTTTGATCGAGTCTCTGTAGAAAAGACTTCGTGTTTGAGCAGGTCTCTGTAGAAAAGACTCGTGTTTGAACGAGTCTCTGTGGAAAAGACTCGTGTTTGAACGAGTCTCTGTGGAAAAGACTCGTGTTTGAACGAGTCTCTGTAGAAAAGACTCGTGTTTGAACGAGTCTCTGTAGAAAAGACTCGTGTTTGAACGAGTCTCTGTGGAAAAGACTCGTGTTTGAACGAGTCTCTGTGGAAAAGACTCGTGTTTGAACGAGTCTCTGTGGAAAAGACTCGTGTTTGAACGAGTCTCTGTAGAAAAGACTCGTGTTTGAACGAGTCTCTGTAGAAAAGACTTGTGTTTGAATGAGTCTCTGTAGAAAAGACTCGTGTTTGAACGAGTCTCTGTAGAAAAGACTCGTGTTTGAACGAGTCTCTGTGGAAAAGACTTGTGTTTGAACGAGTCTCTGTAGAAAAGACTTGTGTTTGAACGAGTCTCTGTAGAAAAGACTCGTGTTTGAACGAGTCTCTGTAGAAAAGACTCGTGTTTGAACGAGTCTCTGTGGAAAAGACTCGTGTTTGAACGAGTCTCTGTAGAAAAGACTCGTGTTTGAACGAGTCTCTGTAGAAAAGACTCGTGTTTGAATGAGTCTCTGTGGAAAAGACTCGTGTTTGAACGAGTCTCTGTAGAAAAGACTCGTGTTTGAATGAGTCTCTGTGGAAAAGACTCGTGTTTGAACGAGTCTCTGTGGAAAAAAGACTTCGTGTTTGAATGAGTCTCTGTAGAAAAGACTCGTGTTTGAATGAGTCTCTGTTGAAAAGACTCGTGTTTGAGCAGTCTCTGTAGAAAAGACTCGTGTTTGAATGAGTCTCTGTGGAAAAGACTCGTGTTTGAACGAGTCTCTGTAGAAAAGACTCGTGTTTGAATGAGTCTCTGTAGAAAAGACTCGTGTTTGAACGAGTCTCTGTAGAAAAGACTCGTGTTTGAACGAGTCTCTGTGGAAAAGACTCGTGTTTGAATGAGTCTCTGTAGAAAAGACTCGTGTTTGAATGAGTCTCTGTGGAAAAGACTCGTGTTTGAACGAGTCTCTGTGGAAAAGACTCGTGTTTGAATGAGTCTCTGTAGAAAAGACTCGTGTTTGAATGAGTCTCTGTGGAAAAGACTCGTGTTTGAACGAGTCTCTGTAGAAAAGACTCGTGTTTGAACGAGTCTCTGTAGAAAAGACTCGTGTTTGAATGAGTCTCTGTAGAAAAGACTCGTGTTTGAATGAGTCTCTGTGGAAAAGACTCGTGTTTGAACGAGTCTCTGTAGAAAAGACTCGTGTTTGAATGAGTCTCTGTAGAAAAGACTCGTGTTTGAATGAGTCTCTGTGGAAAAGACTCGTGTTTGAACGAGTCTCTGTAGAAAAGACTCGTGTTTGAACGAGTCTCTGTGGAAAAGACTCGTGTTTGAACGAGTCTCTGTAGAAAAGACTCGTGTTTGAATGAGTCTCTGTAGAAAAGACTCGTGTTTGAACGAGTCTCTGTAGAAAAGACTTCGTGTTTGAGCGAGTCTCTGTTTAAATGACTCGTGTTTGAACGAGTCTCTGTGGAAAAGACTCGTGTTTGAACGAGTCTCTGTAGAAAAGACTCGTGTTTGAACGAGTCTCTGTAGAAAAGACTCGTGTTTGAATGAGTCTCTGTAGAAAAGACTCGTGTTTGAACGAGTCTCTGTAGAAAAGACTCGTGTTTGAACGAGTCTCTGTAGAAAAGACTCGTGTTTGAACGAGTCTCTGTGGAAAAGACTCGTGTTTGAACGAGTCTCTGTAGAAAAGACTCGTGTTTGAGCAGGTCTCTGTGGAAAAGACTCGTGTTTGAGCGAGTCTCTGTGGAAAAAAGACTCGTGTTTGAGCGAGTCTCTGTGGAAAAGACTTCGTGTTTGAGCGAGTCTCTGTAGAAAAGACTTCGTGTTTGAGCGAGTCTCTGTAGAAAAGACTCGCGTTTGAGCGAGTCTCTGTGGAAAAGACTCGCGTTTGAGCAGGTCTCTGTAGAAAAGACTCGTGTTTGAGCGAGTCTCTGTGGAAAAGACTCGTGTTTGAGCGAGTCTCTGTGGAAAAGACTTCGTGTTTGAGCAGGTCTCTGTAGAAAAGACTTCGTGTTTGAACGAGTCTCTGTGGAAAAGACTTGTGTTTGAACGAGTCTCTGTAGAAAAGACTCGTGTTTGAACGAGTCTCTGTGGAAAAGACTCGTGTTTGAACGAGTCTCTGTGGAAAAGACTCGTGTTTGAACGAGTCTCTGTGGAAAAGACTCGTGTTTGAACGAGTCTCTGTGGAAAAGACTCGTGTTTGAATGAGTCTCTGTAGAAAAGACTCGTGTTTGAACGAGTCTCTGTAGAAAAGACTCGTGTTTGAATGAGTCTCTGTAGAAAAGACTCGTGTTTGAACGAGTCTCTGTAGAAAAGACTCGTGTTTGAACGAGTCTCTGTGGAAAAGACTCGTGTTTGAATGAGTCTCTGTAGAAAAGACTCGTGTTTGAACGAGTCTCTGTAGAAAAGACTCGTGTTTGAACGAGTCTCTGTGGAAAAGACTCGTGTTTGAACGAGTCTCTGTGGAAAAGACTCGTGTTTGAACGAGTCTCTGTGGAAAAGACTCGTGTTTGACTGAGTCTCTGTAGAAAAGACTCGTGTTTGAACGAGTCTCTGTAGAAAAGACTCGCGTTTGAACGAGTCTCTGTAGAAAAGACTCGTGTTTGAACGAGTCTCTGTGGAAAAGACTCGTGTTTGAACGAGTCTCTGTGGAAAAGACTCGTGTTTGAACGAGTCTCTGTGGAAAAGACTCGTGTTTGAACGAGTCTCTGTAGAAAAGACTCGTGTTTGAACGAGTCTCTGTAGAAAAGACTCGTGTTTGAATGAGTCTCTGTAGAAAAGACTCGTGTTTGAGGGAGTCTCTGTGGAAAAAGACTTCGTGTTTGAGCGAGTCTCTGTGGAAAAGACTTCGTGTTTGAGCGAGTCTCTGTGTAAAAGACTTCGTGTTTGAACGAGTCTCTGTAGAAAAGACTCAGCGTTTGAGCGAGTCTCTGTAGAAAAGACTTCGTGTTTGAGCGAGTCTCTGTGGAAAAGACTTCGTGTTTGAGCGAGTCTCTGTGGAAAAGACTTCGTGTTTGAGCGAGTCTCTGTGGAAAAGACTCGTGTTTGAGCGAGTCTCTGTGGAAAAGACTCGTGTTTGAGCGAGTCTCTGTGGAAAAAAGACTCGTGTTTGAGCAGTCTCTGTAGAAAAGACTCGTGTTTGAGCGAGTCTCTGTAGAAAAGACTTCGTGTTTGAGCGAGTCTCTGTGGAAAAGACTCAGCGTTTGAGCGAGTCTCTGTAGAAAAGACTTCGTGTTTGAGCGAGGCTCTGTGGAAAAGACTCGTGTTTGAGCAGTCTCTGTGGAAAAGACTCGTGTTTGAGCGAGTCTCTGTAGAAAAGACTTCGTGTTTGAGCGAGTCTCTGTGGAAAAGACTCGTGTTTGAGCGAGTCTCTGTAGAAAAGACTTCGTGTTTGAGCGAGTCTCTGTGGAAAAAGACTTCGTGTTTGAACGAGTCTCTGTGGAAAAGACTCGTGTTTGAGCAGGTCTCTGTGGAAAAGACTCGTGTTTGAACGAGTCTCTGTAGAAAAGACTCGTGTTTGAACGAGTCTCTGTAGAAAAGACTCGTGTTTGAACGAGTCTCTGTGGAAAAGACTCGTGTTTGAACGAGTCTCTGTAGAAAAGACTCGTGTTTGAACGAGTCTCTGTGGAAAAGACTCGTGTTTGAACGAGTCTCTGTGGAAAAGACTCGTGTTTGAACGAGTCTCTGTGGAAAAGACTCGTGTTTGAACGAGTCTCTGTAGAAAAGACTCGTGTTTGAACGAGTCTCTGTAGAAAAGACTCGTGTTTGAACGAGTCTCTGTGGAAAAGACTCGTGTTTGAACGAGTCTCTGTAGAAAAGACTCGCGTTTGAACGAGTCTCTGTGGAAAAGACTCGTGTTTGAACGAGTTTCTCATTTTGGGTTTAACAGACACAAAATGAGCCTCAGTCGAGCTCGGTCTGGAGCTCCACACGAGATTTCACCTCGTGGGTTTGATGATCATGAACAGTGAGAAATCAGCCGAGAATCCAGGGGAGGAGCCGGACAAAGATCTCGAGGCACTGGGACCACAGGCACTAAGAAAACCCTGGGGGAAACTTTAAACTCCTGCAGAGCTCCAGGCTCCTCGTGCTGAAGGAGGCTCAGGTGCAGCCGCCTGAAGAACACCTGAAGAACACCTGAAGAACACCTGAAGAACACCTGAAGAACGCCTGAAGAACGCCTGAAGAACACCTGAAGAACACCTGAAGAACACCTGAAGAACGCCTGAAGAACACCTGAAGAACACCTGAAGAACACCTGAAGAACGCCTGAAGAACGCCTGAAGAACACCTGAAGAACACCTGAAGAACACCTGAAGAACGCCTGAAGAACGCCTGAAGAACGCCTGAAGAACACCTGAAGAACACGTGAAGAACACCTGAAGAACACCTGAAGAACACCTGAAGAACACCTGAAGAACACCTGAAGAACACCTGAAGAACACCTAAAGAACCCCTGAAGAACACCTGAAGAACACCTGAAGAACACCTGAAGAACCCCTGAAGAACACGTGAAGAACACCTGAAGAACACCTGAAGGTTCAGAGGGACTGGGAGAAGCTGCTGTGGTCAGACGAGACCAAACTCCTACGACCTGAGAACTTCATCCCCACGAGGAGCCTGGAGGTGGAAACATTCTGCTCTGGGGAAGTTCTTCTGCACTGAGTCAACAGGACGAGGACGGAGCCAAGAACCGTTAAACCTCCTGAACTCTGTAGAAAACCTGTTCCTAGAAAAGCTTCAGGATTTAGAGATGATGCAGAGAAGAGTGGACCAGAACATGAGACAAACCGTCTGAGCTCCAAACAAAGACTCCAGGTCCTCATCTGTTTGGGCTCCGGTTTCAAATATCACTCAGTCACATTCTATCTGTTTATAGAGTTTCTGTAAAGTGATTTTGTGGATTTATTTATTTGAGTTAAAAATGACATTTTGAAGCTTAACCTGAGCTCATCTTAAATGTGCTCTGGCCTCGTGTGGCGCAGACTTCTGCAGCTTCTCTCATTAAAACCTTTGACTTTAAGATGGCAGGAAATGAGCTGCGCGAGAACAGGAAGTGTGAAGTCTGACGCGCTAACAGCTAACCGCTAACAGCTAACCGCTAACGCCGCTAATGAGACACATTAATCTCACTTCAACAGAGATTAACCCCGATTCTCACCCTGAACTGTTTCATTTACACATCTGCTCCGACTGGAGCAAACATCTGCCCCTGTCTGCCCCTGTCTGCTCCTGTCTGCCCCTGTCTGCCCCTGTCTGCTCCTGTCTGCTCCTGTCTGCTCCTATCTGCCCCTATCTGCCCCTGTCTGCCCCTGTCTGCTCCTGTCTGCCCCTGTCTGCCCCTGTCTGCTCCTATCTGCCCCTGTCTGCCCCTGTCTGCCCCTGTCTGCCCCTGTCTGCCCCTGTCTGCTCCTGTCTGCCCCTGTCTGCCCCTGTCTGCCCCTGTCTGCCCCTGTCTGCTCCTATCTGCCCCTGTCTGCCCCTGTCTGCTCCTGTCTGCCCCTGTCTGCCCCTGTCTGAACCAGGACTAAACCAGGACTAAACCAGGACTGAACCAGGACTAAACCAGGACTAAACCAGGACTGAACCAGGACTAAACCAGGTCTAAACCAGGACTGAACCAGGACTAAACCAAGTCTAAACCAGGACTGAACCAGGACTAAACCAGAACTAAACCAGGACTAAACCAGGACTAAACCAGGACTGAACCAGGACTAAACCAGGACTAAACCAGGACTGAACCAGGACTAAACCAGGTCTAAACCAGGACTGAACCAGGACTAAACCAGGTCTAAACCAGGACTGAACCAGGACTAAACCAGAACTAAACCAGGACTAAACCAGGACTAAACCAGGACTGAACCAGGACTAAACCAGGTCTAAACCAGGACTAAACCAGGACTAAACCAGGACTGAACCAGGACTGAACCAGGACTAAACCAGAACTAAACCAGGACTAAACCAGGACTAAACCAGGACTGAACCAGGACTGAACCAGGACTAAACCAGAACTAAACCAGGACTAAACCAGGACTAAACCAGGACTGAACCAGGACTAAACCAGGTCTAAACCAGGACTAAACCAGGACTAAACCAGGACTGAACCAGGACTGAACCAGGACTAAACCAGGACTAAACCAGGACTAAACCAGGACTGAACCAGGACTAAACCAGGTCTAAACCAGGACTAAACCAGGACTAAACCAGGACTGAACCAGGACTGAACCAGGACTAAACCAGAACTAAACCAGGACTAAACCAGGACTAAACCAGGACTAAACCAGGACTGAACCAGGACTAAACCAGAACTAAACCAGGACTAAACCAGGACTAAACCAGGACTGAACCAGGACTAAACCAGGTCTAAACCAGGACTAAACCAGGACTAAACCAGGACTAAACCAGGACTAAACCAGAACTAAACCAGGACTGAACCAGAACTAAACCAGGACTGAACCAGGACTAAACCAGGACTAAACCAGGACTAAACCAGGACTAAACCAGAACTAAACCAGAACTAAACCAGGACTAAACCAGGACTAAACCAGGACTAAACCAGAACTAAACCAGGACTGAACCAGAACTAAACCAGGACTGAACCAGGACTAAACCAGGACTAAACCAGGACTAAACCAGGACTGAACCAGGACTGAACCAGGACTAAACCAGAACTAAACCAGGACTAAACCAGGACTAAACCAGGACTGAACCAGGACTAAACCAGGTCTAAACCAGGACTAAACCAGGACTAAACCAGGACTGAACCAGGACTGAACCAGAACTAAACCAGGACTAAACCAGGACTAAACCAGGACTGAACCAGGACTAAACCAGGACTGAACCAGGACTAAACCAGGTCTAAACCAGGACTGAACCAGGACTAAACCAGGACTAAACCAGGACTAAACCAGGACTGAACCAGGACTGAACCAGGACTAAACCAGGACTAAACCAGGACTGAACAAGGACTAAACCAGGTCTAAACCAGGACTGAACCAGGACTGAACCAGGACTCAACCAGGACTAAACCAGGACTAAACCAGGACTGAACCAGGACTAAACCAGGACTAAACCAGAACTAAACCAGGACTAAACCAGGACTGAACCAGGACTAAACCAGGACTGAACCAGGACTAAACCAGGACTAAACGAGAACTAGACCAGGACTAAACCAGGTCTAAACCAGGACTAAACCAGGTCTAAACCAGGACTAAACCAGGACTGAACCAGGACTAAACCAGGTCTAAGCCAGGACTAAACCAGGACTAAACCAGAACTAAACCAGGACTAAACCAGAACTAAACCAGAACTAAACCAGGACTAAACCAGGACTAAACCAGAACTAAAGCAGGTCTAAACCAGGACTAAACCAGAACTAAACCAGGACTAAACCAGGACTGAACCAGGACTAAACCAGGACTAAACCAGAACTATACCAGGACTAAACCAGGACTGAACCAGAACTAAACCAGGACTAAACCAGAACTAGACCAGGACTAATCCAGGACTGAACCAGGACTAAACCAGGTTTAAACTAGGACTGAACCAGGACTAAACCAGGACTAAACCAGAACTAAACCAGGACTAAACCAGGACTAAACCAGAACTAAACCAGAACTAAACCAGGACTAAACCAGGACTAAACCAGGACTGAACCAGGACTGAACCAGGACTAAACCAGGTCTAAACCAGGACTGAACCAGGACTAAACCAGGACTAAACCAGGACTAAACCAGGACTGAACCAGGACTGAACCAGGACTAAACCAGGACTAAACCAGGACTAAACCAGGTCTAAACCAGGACTGAACCAGGACTAAACCAGGACTAAACCAGGACTGAACGAGGACTAAACCAGGACTAAACCAGAACTAAACCAGGACTAAACCAGGACTTAACCAGGACTAAACCAGGACTGAACCAGGACTAAACCAGGACTAAACCAGAACTAGACCAGGACTAAACCAGGACTAAACCAGGTCTAAACCAGGACTAAACCAGGACTAAACCAGGTCTAAGCCAGGACTAAACCAGGACTAAACCAGAACTAAACCAGGACTAAACCAGAACTAAACCAGAACTAAACCAGGACTAAACCAGGACTAAACCAGAACTAAAGCAAGACTAAACCAGGACTAAACCAGAACTAAACCAGGACTAAACCAGGACTGAACCAGGACTAAACCAGGACTGAACCAGGAATAAACCAGGACTAAACCAGAACTAGACCAGGACTAAACCAGGACTGAACCAGGACTAAACCAGGACTAAACCAGGACTAAACCAGAACTAAACCAGGACTAAACCAGGACTAAACCAGGACTAAACCAGAACTAAACCAGGACTAAACCAGGACTAAACCAGAACTAAACCAGGACTAAACCAGGACTAAACCAGGACTAAACCAGAACTAAACCAGGACTAAACCAGGACTAAACCAGATCTAAACCACGACTAAACCAGGACTAAACCAGGACTAAACCAGAACTAAACCAGAACTAAACCAGGACTAAACCAGAACTAAACCAGAACTAAACCAGGACTAAACCAGGACTGAACCAGGACTAAACCAGGACTAAACCAGGACTGAACCAGGACTAAACCAGGTCTAAACCAGGACTGAACCAGGAGTAAACCAGGACTAAACCAGGACTAAACCAGGACTAAACCAGGACTCTGGGGTGAGATGTTTCTTGTTCACAGTGTCAGAGGCGTTGGACTTTAATGAACGCTCTCACCAATTACACCTCCTCCTCTCTCCTCCCCTCCTCCTCTCCTTCTCCTCTCCTCCTCCTCTCCTCCTCCTCTCCTCCTCTCCTCCTCTCTCTTCCTCCTCTCTCCTCCCCTCCTCCTCTCCTCCTCTCCTCCTCCTCTCCTCCTCTCCTCCTCCTCTCCTCCTCTCTCCTCCTCCTCTCTCTTCCCCTCCTCCTCTCTCCTCCTCTCCTCCTCCTCCCCTCCTCCTCCCCTCCTCCTCTCCTCCTCTCCTCCTCCTCCTCTCTCCTCCCGTACTCTTCTCCTCCTCTCCTCCTCCTCCTCTCTCCTCTCCTCCTCCTCTCCTCCTCCTCTCCTCCTCCTCTCCTCCTCCTCCTCCTCCCCTCCTCCTCTCCTCCTCCTGCTCGTCTCCTTTATCATAAAACATGTTTCTTTCTGCTCAGTGATGTCGTTTTTATTATTCCATGTTTTCTTCTGACTCTTCTCGTCACCTGTCGTCACCTGTCCGTCACCTGTCCGTCACCTGTCTATCCTTCTGACAGCTCATTTTTCACCTGTCTCCTCACCTGTCGGCACACCTGTCATATTTACCTGTCACATTCACAGTTTGGTCAAAGTCTCCAGGATTCTGACAGATTCAAAGATCCACAGATCCACACAAAGAGAAGGACAGGTGAGGGCAGGTGAGGGCAGGTGAGGGCAGGTGAGGGCAGGTGAGGACAGGTGAGGGCAGGTGAGGGCAGGTGAGGGCAGGTGAGGGCAGGTGAGGACAGGTGAGGGCAGGTGAGGGCAGGTGAGGGCAGGTGAGGGCAGGTGAGGACAGGTGAGGGCAGGTGAGGGCAGGTGAGGGCAGGTGAGGGCAGGTGAGGGCAGGTGAGGACAGGTGAGGGCAGGTGAGGGCAGGTGAGGTCAGGTGAGGTCAGGTGAGGGCAGGTGAGGTCAGGTGAGGGCAGGTGAGGGCAGGTGAGGGCAGGTGAGGGCAGGTGAGGGCAGGTGAGGGCAGGTGAGGACAGGTGAGGACAGGTGAGGGCAGGTGAGGGCAGGTGAGGGCAGGTGAGGGCAGGTGAGGGCAGGTGAGGACAGGTGAGGGCAGGTGAGGACAGGTGAGGACAGGTGAGGGCAGGTGAGGGCAGGTGAGGACAGGTGAGGACAGGTGAGGGCAGGTGAGGGCAGGTGAGGGCAGGTGAGTGGGTTGATTTCAGTAAAACGTGGTTAACATGATTATTTTTAAGGTTTCACTAAAAACAGAGATGACTCATAACCGTTTCCTAGCAACCAGGATGTAAACAACAGTCCCTAGCAACCAGGATGTAAACAACAGTCCCTAGCAACCAGGATGTAAAAAACAGTCCCTAGCAACCAGGATGTAAACAACAGTCCCTAGCAACCAGGATGTAAACAACAGTCCCTAGCAACCAGGATGTAAACAACAGTCCCTAGCAACCAGGATGTAAACAACAGTCCCTAGCAACCAGGATGTAAACATGGGCCCTGACTCAAACCTCAGTCGTTTCCTGTTGTGACATCAGCAGAGGGTTTGATTCTGTTTGGACTTTTCTCACAAACTGAAAACGAAACTGAAGTGAAACGTTTTTCCACAGACTCCTGTTTACTCTCTCCTCCCTCCTCTCCTCCCTCCTCTCCTCTCTCCTCTCTCCTCTCCTCTCTCCTCTCCTCCTCTCCTCCCTCCTCTCCTCTCTCCTCTCCTCCTCCCCTCCTCCTCTCCTCCTCCTCCTCTCTCCTCCCCTCCTCTTCTCCTCCCTCCTCTCCTCCCTCCTCTCCTCTCTCCTCTCCTCTCTCCTCCCTCCTCTCTCCTCTCTCCTCTCCTCCTCTCCTCTCTCCTCTCTCCTCCCTCCTCTCCTCTCTCTCTCCTCTCCTCCCTCCTCTCCTCTCTCCTCCCTCCTCTCCTCCCTCCTCTCCTCTCTCCTCCCTCCTCTCCTCTCCTCTTCTCCCTCCTCTCCTCTCTCCTCTTCTCTCTCCTCCCTCCTCTCCTCTCTCCTCCCTCCTCTCCTCTCTCCTCTCCTCTCTCCTCTTCTCTCTCCTCCCTCCTCTCCTCTCTCCTCTCTGCTCTCCACTCTCCTCTCCTCTCTCCTCTCCTCTCTCCTCTCTCCTCCCTCCTCTCCTCTCGTCCGCCCCTCTCTCCCCTCCTCTCTCCTCGCCCCTCTCCTCTCTCCTCTCCTCTCTCCTCCCTCCTCTCCTCTCTCCTCTCCTCTCTCCTCTTCTCTCTCCTCCCTCCTCTCCTCTCTCCTCTCCTCTCTCCTCTTCTCTCTCCTCCCTCCTCTCCTCTCTCCTCCCTCCTCTCCTCTCTCCTCTCCTCTCTCGTCTTCTCTCTCCTCCCTCCTCTCCTCCCTCCTCTCCTCTCTCCTCTCCTCTCTCCTCTTCTCTCTCCTCCCTCCTCTCCTCTCCCCTCTCCTCTCCTCCCTCCTCTCCTCTCTCCTCTCTCCTCTCCTCTCTCCTCTTCTCTCTCCTCCCTCCTCTCCTCTCTCCTCTCCTCTCTCCTCTTCTCTCTCCTCCCTCCTCTCCTCTCTCCTCCCTCCTCTCCTCTCTCCTCTCCTCTCTCCTCTTAGCTCTCCTCCCTCCTCTCCTCTCTCCTCCCTCCTCTCCTCTCTCCTCTCCTCTCTCCTCTTCTCTCTCCTCCCTCCTCTTCTCTCTCCTCTCTCCTCCCCCCTCTCCTCCCTCCTCTCCTCTCTCCTCTCCTCTCTCCTCTACTCTCTCCTCCCTCCTCTCCTCTCTCCTCTCCTCTCTCCTCTTCTCTCTCCTCCCTCCTCTCCTCTCTCCTCCCTCCTCTCCTCTCTCCTCTCCTCTCTCATCTTCTCTCTCCTCCCTCCTCTCCTCTCTCCTCCCTCCTCTCCTCTCTCCTCTCCTCTCTCCTCTCCTCTCTCCTCTCTCCTCCCTCCTCTCCTCTCCTCTCTCCTCCCTCCTCTTCTCTCCTCTCTCCTCACTCCTCTCCTCCTCTCCTCTCTCCTCCCTCCTCTCCTCTCCTCTCTCCTCCCTTCTCTCCTCTCTCCTCCCTCCTCTCCTCTGTCCTCCTCTCCTCTCTCCTCTCTCCTCCCGCCCCTTCTTCTTCCTTTCCTCTCTCCTCTCCTCTCTCCTCTCCTCTCTCCTCTCCTCTCTCCTCTCCTCTCTCCCCTCTCCTCTCCTCCCTCCTCTCTCCTCTCCCTCCTCTCCTCTCGCCTCCCTCCTCTCTCCTCTCCTCTCTCCTCTCCTCTCTCCTCCCTCCTCTCCTCTCTCCTCCTCTCCTCTCTCCTCCCGCCCCTTCTTCTTTCTTTCCTCCCTCCTTTCCTCCCTCCTCTCCTCTTTCCCCTGAGGATGGAGTGATATTTCCTGTGATTTTTCTCATTTTTCATGTTGATAATGAAACTCTTTTTCATCTGAACAGAATCTGATTCAAAGCCCAGAGGAGCAAAACCAAGACCGGGACCAAGACCGAGACTAAAACCAGGACTGAGACAAAGACCAGGACCAGGACCAAGACCGAGACTAAAACCAGGACTGAGACAAAGACCAGGACCAGGACCAAGACCGAGACTAAAACCAGGACTGAGACAAAGACCAGGACCGGGACCAAGACCGAGACTAAAACCAGGACTGAGACAAAGACCAGGACCAGGACCAAGACCGAGACTAAAACCAGGACTGAGACAAAGACCAGGACCGGGACCAAGACCGAGACTAAAACCAGGACTGAGACAAAGACCAGGACCGGGACCAAGACCGAGACTAAAACCAGGACTGAGACAAAGACCAGGACCGGGACCAAGACCGAGACTAAAACCAGGACTGAGACAAAGACCAGGACCGGGACCAAGACCGAGACTAAAACCAGGACTGAGACAAAGACCAGGACCGGGACCAAGACCGAGACTAAAACCAGGACTGAGACAAAGACCAGGACCGGGACCAAGACCGAGACTAAAACCAGGACTGAGACAAAGACCAGGACCGGGACCAAGACCGAGACTAAAACCAGGACTGAGACAAAGACCAGGACCAGGACCGGGACCAAGACCGAGACTAAAACCAGGACTGAGACAAAGACCAGGACCAGGACCAAGACCGAGACTAAAACCAGGACTGAGACAAAGACCAGGACCGGGACCAAGACCGAGACTAAAACCAGGACTGAGACAAAGACCAGGACCGGGACCAAGACCGAGACTAAAACCAGGACTGAGACAAAGACCAGGACCGGGACCAAGACCGAGACTAAAACCAGGACTGAGACAAAGACCAGGACCGGGACCAAGACCGAGACTAAAACCAGGACTGAGACAAAGACCAGGACCGGGACCAAGACCGAGACTAAAACCAGGACTGAGACAAAGACCAGGACCGGGACCAAGACCGAGACTAAAACCAGGACTGAGACAAAGACCAGGACCGGGACCAAGACCGAGACTAAAACCAGGACTGAGACAAAGACCAGGACCGGGACCAAGACCGAGACTAAAACCAGGACTGAGACAAAGACCAGGACCAAGACCGAGACTAAAACCAGGACTGAGACAAAGACCAGGACCAGGACCGGGACCAAGACCGAGACTAAAACCAGGACTGAGACAAAGACCAGGACCAGGACCAAGACCGAGACTAAAACCAGGACTGAGACAAAGACCAGGACCAGGACCAAGACCGAGAGTAAAACCAGGACTGAGACAAAGACCAGGACCAGGACCAAGACCGAGACTAAAACCAGGACTGAGACAAAGACCAGGACCAGGACCAAGACCGAGACTAAAACCAGGACTGAGACAAAGACCAGGACCAAGACCGAGACTAAAACCAGGACTGAGACAAAAACCAGGACCAGGACCAAGACCGAGACTAAAACCAGGACTGAGACAAAGACCAGGACCAGGACCAGGACCAAGACCGAGACTAAAACCAGGACTGAGACAAAGACCAGGACCAGGACCAAGACCGAGACTAAAACCAGGACTGAGACAAAGACCAGGACCAGGACCAAGACCGAGACTAAAACCAGGACTGAGACAAAGACCAGGACCGGGACCAAGACCGAGACTAAAACCAGGACTGAGACAAAGACCAGGACCGGGACCAAGACCGAGACTAAAACCAGGACTGAGACAAAGACCAGGACCGGGACCAAGACCGAGACTAAAACCAGGACTGAGACAAAGACCAGGACCGGGACCAAGACCGAGACTAAAACCAGGACTGAGACAAAGACCAGGACCGGGACCAAGACCGAGACTAAAACCAGGACTGAGACAAAGACCAGGACCAGGACCAAGACCGAGACTAAAACCAGGACTGAGACAAAGACCAGGACCGGGACCAAGACCGAGACTAAAACCAGGACTGAGACAAAGACCAGGACCGGGACCAAGACCGAGACTAAAACCAGGACTGAGACAAAGACCAGGACCGGGACCAGGACCAGACCAAGACCTAAACCAGACTAAGATTAGGACTAAAATTAAAACCGGAGCTCAAACTGCAAACTCTCCTCACATCAGCGCAGAGAGAACAGGTCTAGACCAGGTCTAAGACCAGAATAGGTCCAGGCCCTCACCACGGCAACCGCATCTCTCACCTGTCATCACCACGGCAACCGCATCTCTCACCTGTCATCACCACGGCAACCGCATCTCTCACCTGCCATCACCACGGCAACCGCATCTCTCACCTGCCATCACCACGGCAACCGCATCTCTCACCTGTCATCACCACGGCAACCGCATCTCTCACCTGCCATCACCACGGCAACCGCATCTCTCACCTCTCATCACCACGGCAACCGCATCTCTCACCTCTCATCACCACGGCAACCGCATCTCTCACCTGCCATCACCACGGCAACCGCATCTCTCACCTGTCATCACCACGGCAACCGTACCCAAATAGAGCATCAGTGTCACGGCACAGAATCCATCTGAACGCTGCTGCTGCTGCTGTGCCCTTGGGCACGACACCTCAGTGTCTCTCCCACCGCAGTGACAGGAAGGGCATCTGGTGTAAAGTGAGACGCAGGCAGAAGGAGCCTGAACAAACAGAGTGAGAAGAATGTTTAACTTTCATAAAGCTGCTCTGGAACTCCCCCGGCGCTTTAGCACTTTTATATTTTATATTATTTTATATTTTGATTTTATATATTTGATTTGATTCGGAGACGTTTGCTCCTCAAACTCGTGTTTGTCTCGGAAAAGAACTGATTTCTCCAGAGACAAAAACCTGAGACACTGAAATGTTATTAAAACACAAATGTCAAACACAGAAGATCAGAAGAACTTATGAACCAGGACTAAACCAGGACTAAACCAGGACTAAACCAGGACTAAACCAGGACTAAACCAGGACTAAACCAGGACTAAACCAGGACTAAACCAGGACTAAACCAGGACTAAACCAGGACTATAACAGGACTAAACCAGGACTAAACCAGGACTAAACCAGGACTAAACCAGGACTAAACCAGGACTAAACCAGGACTAAACCAGGACTATAACAGGACTAAACCAGGACTAAACCAGGACTAAACCAGGACTAAACCAGGACTATAACAGGACTAAACCAGGACTAAACCAGGACTAAACCAGGACTATAACAGGACTAAACCAGGACTAAACCAGGACTAAACCAGGACTAAACCAGGACTATAACAGGACTAAACCAGGACTAAACCAGGGCTAAACCAGGACTAAACCAGGACTAAACCAGGACTAAACCAGGACTAAACCAGAACTAAACCAGGACTAAACCAGGACTAAACCAGGACTAAACCAGGACTAAACCAGGACTAAACCAGGACTAAACCAGGACTAAACCAGGACTATAACAGGACTAAACCAGGACTAAACCAGGACTAAACCAGGACTAAACCAGGACTAAACCAGGACTATAACAGGACTAAACCAGGACTAAACCAGGACTAAACCAGGACTATAACAGGACTAAACCAGGACTAAACCAGGACTAAACCAGGACTAAACCAGGACTATAACAGGACTAAACCAGGACTAAACCAGGGCTAAACCAGGACTAAACCAGGACTATAACAGGACTATAACAGGACTAAACCAGGAATAAACCAGGACTAAACCAGGACTAAACCAGGACTATAACAGGACTAAACCAGGACTAAACCAGGACTAAACCAGGACTAAACCAGGACTAAACCAGGACTGGACCAGGACTAAACCAGGACTAAACCAGGACTGGACCAGGACTAAACCAGGACTAAACCAGGACTAAACCAGGACTGGACCAGGACTAAACCAGGACTAAACCAGGACTAAACCAGGACTAAACCAGGACTAAACCAGGACTGGACCAGGACTAAACCAGGACTAAACCAGGACTAAACCAGGACTAAACCAGGACTAAACCAGGACTATAACAGGACTAAACCAGGACTAAACCAGGACTAAACCAGGACTAAACCAGGACTAAACCAGGACTGGACCAGGACTAAACCAGGACTAAACCAGGACTAAACCAGGACTAAACCAGGACTAAACCAGGACTAAACCAGGACTGGACCAGGACTAAACCAGGACTAAACCAGGACTAAACCAGGACTAAACCAGGACTATAACAGGACTAAACCAGGACTAAACCAGGACTATAACAGGACTATAACAGGACTAAACCAGGACTAAACCAGGACTAAACCAAGACTAAACCAGGACTAAACAAGGACTAAACCAGGACTAAACCAGGACTGGACCAGGACTAAACCGGGACTAAACCAGGACTATAACAGGACTAAACCAGGACTAAACCAGGACTAAACCAGGACTAAACCAGGACTAAACCAGGACTAAACCAGGACTGAACCAGGACTAAACCAGGACTATAACAGGACTAAACCAGGACTAAACCAGGACTAAACCAGGACTAAACCAGGACTATAACAGGACTATAACAGGACTAAACCAGGACTAAACCAGGACTAAACCAGGACTAAACCAGGACTAAACCAGGACTAAACCAGGACTAAACCAGGACTAAACCAGGACTGGACCAGGACTAAACCAGGACTAAACCAGGACTGGACCAGGACTAAACCAGGACTAAACCAGGACTAAACCAGGACTGGACCAGGACTAAACCAGGACTAAACCAGGACTAAACCAGGACTAAACCAGGACTAAACCAGGACTGGACCAGGACTAAACCAGGACTAAACCAGGACTAAACCAGGACTAAACCAGGACTATAACAGGACTAAACCAGGACTAAACCAGGACTAAACCAGGACTAAACCAGGACTAAACCAGGACTGGACCAGGACTAAACCAGGACTAAACCAAGACTAAACCAGGACTAAACCAGGACTAAACCAGGACTAAACCAGGACTAAACCAGGACTAAACCAGGACTAAACCAGGACTATAACAGGACTAAACCAGGACTAAACCAGGACTAAACCAGGACTAAACCAGGACTGGACCAGGACTAAACCAGGACTAAACCAGGACTAAACCAGGACTAAACCAGGACTATAACAGGACTAAACCAGGACTAAACCAGGACTATAACAGGACTATAACAGGACTAAACCAGGACTAAACCAGGACTAAACCAGGACTAAACCAGGACTAAAACCAGGACTAAACAAGGACTAAACCAGGACTAAACCAGGACTGGACCAGGACTAAACCGGGACTAAACCAGGACTATAACAGGACTAAACCAGGACTAAACCAGGACTAAACCAGGACTGGACCAGGACTAAACCAGGACTAAACCAGGACTAAACCAGGACTAAACCAGGACTATAACAGGACTAAACCAGGACTAAACCAGGACTATAACAGGACTAAACCAGGACTAAACCAGGACTAAACCAGGACTAAACCAGGACTAAACCAGGACTATAACAGGACTAAACCAGGACTAAACCAGGACTAAACCAGGACTGGACCAGGACTAAACCAGGACTAAACCAGGACTAAACCAGGACTAAACCAGGACTATAACAGGACTAAACCAGGACTAAACCAGGACTATAACAGGACTATAACAGGACTATAACAGGACTAAACCAGGACTAAACCAGGACTAAACCAGGACTAAACCAGGACTAAACAAGGACTAAACCAGGACTAAACCAGGACTGGACCAGGACTAAACCGGGACTAAACCAGGACTATAACAGGACTAAACCAGGACTAAACCAGGACTAAACGAGGACTGGACCAGGACTAAACCAGGACTAAACCAGGACTGAACCAGGACTGGACCAGGACTAAACCAGGACTAAACCAGGACTGGACCAGGACTAAACCAGGACTGGACCAGGACTAAACCAGGACTAAACCAGGACTTTACCAGGACTAAACCAGGACTAAACCAGGACTAAACCAGGACTAAACCAGGACTGGACCAGGACTAAACCAGGACTAAACCAGGACTGGACCAGGACTAAACCAGGACTAAACCAGGACTAAACCAGGACTGGACCAGGACTAAACCAGGACTAAACCAGGACTGGACCAGGACTAAACCAGGACTGGACCAGGACTAAACCAGGACTAAACCAGGACTAAACCAGGACTGGACCAGGACTAAAACAGCACTAACACCAAGACTGGACCAGGACTAAACCAGGACTAACCAGGACTAAACCAGGACTAAACCAGGTCTAAACCAGGAATAAACCAGGACTGAACCAGGACTAAACCAGGGCTAAACCAGGTCTAAACCAGGAATAAACCAGGACTGAACCAGGACTAAACCAGGACTATAACAGGATTAAACAAGGACTAAACAAGGACTAAACCAGGACTATAACAGGATTAAACCAGGACTAAACCAGGACTAAACCAGGAATAAACCAGGACTAAACCAGGACTAAACCAGGACTAAACCAGGACTGGACCAGGACTAAACCAGGACTAAACCAGGACTGGACCAGGACTAAACCAGGACTGGACCAGGACTAAACCAGGACTAAACCAGGACTGGACCAGGACTAAACCAGGACTAAACCAGGACTAAACCAGGACTAAACCAGGACTGGACCAGGACTAAACCAGGACTAAACCAGGACTGGACCAGGACTAAACCAGGACTAAACCAGGACTAAACCAGGACTGGACCAGGACTAAACCAGGACTAAACCAGGACTGGACCAGGACTAAACCAGGACTGGACCAGGACTAAACCAGGACTAAACCAGGACTAAACCAGGACTGGACCAGGACTAAACCAGGACTAAACCAGGACTGGACCAGGACTAAACCAGGACTGGACCAGGACTAAACCGGGACTAAACCAGGACTATAACAGGACTAAACCAGGACTAAACCAGGACTAAACCAGGACTAAACCAGGACTAAACCAGGACTAAACCAGGACTGAACCAGGACTAAACCAGGACTATAACAGGACTAAACCAGGACTAAACCAGGACTAAACCAGGACTAAACCAGGACTATAACAGGACTATAACAGGACTAAACCAGGACTAAACCAGGACTAAACCAGGACTAAACCAGGACTAAACCAGGACTGGACCAGGACTAAACCAGGACTAAACCAGGACTGGACCAGGACTAAACCAGGACTAAACCAGGACTAAACCAGGACTGGACCAGGACTAAACCAGGACTAAACCAGGACTAAACCAGGACTAAACCAGGACTAAACCAGGACTGGACCAGGACTAAACCAGGACTAAACCAGGACTAAACCAGGACTAAACCAGGACTATAACAGGACTAAACCAGGACTAAACCAGGACTAAACCAGGACTAAACCAGGACTAAACCAGGACTGGACCAGGACTAAACCAGGACTAAACCAAGACTAAACCAGGACTAAACCAGGACTAAACCAGGACTAAACCAGGACTAAACCAGGACTAAACCAGGACTAAACCAGGACTAAACCAGGACTATAACAGGACTAAACCAGGACTAAACCAGGACTAAACCAGGACTAAACCAGGACTGGACCAGGACTAAACCAGGACTAAACCAGGACTAAACCAGGACTAAACCAGGACTATAACAGGACTAAACCAGGACTAAACCAGGACTATAACAGGACTATAACAGGACTAAACCAGGACTAAACCAGGACTAAACCAGGACTAAACCAGGACTAAACCAGGACTAAACAAGGACTAAACCAGGACTAAACCAGGACTGGACCAGGACTAAACCGGGACTAAACCAGGACTATAACAGGACTAAACCAGGACTAAACCAGGACTAAACCAGGACTGGACCAGGACTAAACCAGGACTAAACCAGGACTAAACCAGGACTAAACCAGGACTATAACAGGACTAAACCAGGACTAAACCAGGACTATAACAGGACTAAACCAGGACTAAACCAGGACTAAACCAGGACTAAACCAGGACTAAACCAGGACTATAACAGGACTAAACCAGGACTAAACCAGGACTAAACCAGGACTGGACCAGGACTAAACCAGGACTAAACCAGGACTAAACCAGGACTAAACCAGGACTATAACAGGACTAAACCAGGACTAAACCAGGACTATAACAGGACTATAACAGGACTATAACAGGACTAAACCAGGACTAAACCAGGACTAAACCAGGACTAAACCAGGACTAAACAAGGACTAAACCAGGACTAAACCAGGACTGGACCAGGACTAAACCGGGACTAAACCAGGACTATAACAGGACTAAACCAGGACTAAACCAGGACTAAACGAGGACTGGACCAGGACTAAACCAGGACTAAACCAGGACTGAACCAGGACTGGACCAGGACTAAACCAGGACTAAACCAGGACTGGACCAGGACTAAACCAGGACTGGACCAGGACTAAACCAGGACTAAACCAGGACTGGACCAGGACTAAACCAGGACTAAACCAGGACTAAACCAGGACTAAACCAGGACTGGACCAGGACTAAACCAGGACTAAACCAGGACTGGACCAGGACTAAACCAGGACTAAACCAGGACTAAACCAGGACTGGACCAGGACTAAACCAGGACTAAACCAGGACTGGACCAGGACTAAACCAGGACTGGACCAGGACTAAACCAGGACTAAACCAGGACTGGACCAGGACTAAACCAGGACTAAACCAGGACTGGACCAGGACTAAACCAGGACTAAACCAGGACTAAACCAGGACTAAACCAGGACTGGACCAGGACTAAACCAGGACTAAACCAGGACTGTACCAGGACTAAACCGGGACTAAACCAGGACTATAACAGGACTAAACCAGGACTAAACCAGGAATAAACCAGGACTAAACCAGGACTATACCAGGACTATAACAGGACTAAACCAGGACTAAACCAGGACTAAACCAGGACTGGACCAGGACTAAACCAGGACTAAACCAGGACTGGACCAGGACTAAACCAGGACTGAACCAGGACTAAACCAGGACTAACCCAGGACTAAACCAGGACTAAACCAGGACTGGACCAGGACTAAACCAGGACTAAACCAGAACTGGACCAGGACTAAACCGGGACTAAACCAGGACTATAACAGGACTAAACCAGGACTAAACCAGGAATAAACCAGGACTAAACCAGGACTATACCAGGACTAAACCAGGACTAAACCAGGACTATAACAGGACTAAACCAGGACTATAACAGGACTAAACCAGGACTATAACATGACTATAACAGGACTAAACCAGGACTAAACCAGGACTAAACCAGGACTGGACCAGGACTAAACCAGGAATAAACCAGGACTAAACCAGGACTAACCCAGGACTAAACCAGGACTAAACCAGGACTGGACCAGGACTAAACCAGGACTAAACCAGGACTGGACCAGGACTAACCCGGGACTAAACCAGGACTATAACAGGACTAAACCAGGACTAAACCAGGAATAAACCAGGACTAAACCAGGACTATACCAGGACTAAACCAGGACTAAACCAGGACTATAACAGGACTAAACCAGGACTATAACAGGACTAAACCAGGACTATAACAGGACTATAACAGGACTAAACCAGGACTAAACCAGGACTAAACCAGGACTGGACCAGGACTAAACCAGGACTAAACCAGGACTAAACCTGGACTAAACCAGGACTAACCCAGGACTAAACCAGGACTAAACCAGGACTGGACCAGGACTAAACCAGGACTAAACCAGGACTGGACCAGGACTAACCCGGGACTAAACCAGGACTATAACAGGACTAAACCAGGACTAAACCAGGAATAAACCAGGACTAAACCAGGACTATACCAGGACTAAACCAGGACTAAGCCAGGACTATAACAGGACTAAACCAGGACTATAACAGGACTAAACCAGGACTATAACAGGACTATAACAGGACTAAACCAGGACTAAACCAGGACTGGACCAGGACTAAACCAGGACTGGACCAGGACTAAACCAGGACTAAACCAGGACTGGACCAGGACTAAACCAGGAGTAAACCAGGACTAAACCAGGACTAAACCAGGACTATAACAGGACTAAACCAGGACTAAACCAGGACTAAACCAGGACTGGACCAGGACTATAACAGGACTAAACCAGGACTAAACCAGAACTATAACAGGACTAAACCAGGACTATAACAGGACTAAACCAGGACTAAACCAGGACTATAACAGGACTAAACCAGGACTAAACCAGGACTGGACCAGGACTAAACCAGGACTAAACCAGGACTAAACCAGGACTAAACCAGGACTATAACAGGACTAAACCAGGACTAAACCAGGACTAAACCAGGACTGGACCAGGACTATAACAGGACTAAACCAGGACTAAACTAGAACTATAACAGGACTAAACCAGAACTATAACAGGACTAAACCAGGACTATAACAGGACTAAACCAGGACTAAACCAGGACTATAACAGGACTAAACCAGTACTAAACCAGGACTATAACAGGACTATAACAGGACTAAACCAGGACTAAACCAGGACTATAACAGCACTAAACCAGGACCAAACCAGCACTATAACAGGACTAAACCAGGACTATAACAGGACTAAACCAGGACTAAACCAGGACAATAACAGGACTAAACCAGGACTAAACCAGGACTAAACCAGGACTATAACCGGACTAAACCAGGACTAAACCAGGACTATAACAGGACTAAACCAGGACTAAACCAGGACTAAACCAGGACTATAACAGGACTAAACCAGGACTAAACCAGGACTATAACAGGACTAAACCAGGACTATAACAGGACTAAACCAGGACTAAACCTGGACTATAACAGGACTAAACCAGGACTATAACAGGACTAAACCAGGACTAAACCAGGACTATAACAGGACTAAACCAGGACTATAACAGGACTAAACCAGGACTAAACCAGGACTAAACCAGGACTAAACCAGGACTAAACCAGGACTATAACAGGACTAAACCAGGACCAAACCAGGACTATAACAGGACTAAACCAGGACTATAACAGGACTATAACAGGACTAAACCAGGACTATAACAGGACTAAACCAGGACTAAACCAGGACTAAACCAGGACTAAACCAGGACTAAACCAGGACTATAACAGGACTAAACCAGGACTAAACCAGGACTAAACCAGGACTAAACCAGGACTAAACCAGGACTAAACCAGGACTATAACAGGACTAAACCAGGACTAAACCAGGACTATAACAGGACTAAACCAGGACTATAACAGGACTAAACCAGGACTAAACCAGGACTAAACCAGGACTATAACAGGACTAAACCAGGACTATAACAGGACTAAACCAGGACTAAACCAGGACTAAACCAGGACTAAACCAGGACTATAACAGGACTAAACCAGGACTATAACAGGACTAAACCAGGACTAAACCAGGACTATAACAGGACTAAACCAGGACCAAACCAGGACTATAACAGGACTAAACCAGGACTAAACCAGGACTATAACAGGACTAAACCAGGACTATAACAGGACTAAACCAGGACTAAACCAGGACTAAACCAGGACTATAACAGGACTAAACCAGGACTATAACAGGACTAAACCAGGACTAAACCAGGACTAAACCAGGACCAAACCAGGACTATAACAGGACTAAACCAGGACTAAACCAGGACTATAACAGGACTAAACCAGGACTAAACCAGGACTATAACAGGACTATAACAGGACTAAACCAGGACTAAACCAGGACTATAACAGCACTAAATCAGGACCAAACCAGGACTATAACAGGACTAAACCAGGACTATAACAAGACTAAACCAGGACTAAACCAGGACTAAACCAGGACAATAACAGGACTAAACCAGGACTAAACCAGGACTAAACCAGGACTATAACCGGACTAAACCAGGACTAAGCCAGGACTATAACAGGACTAAACCAGGACTAAACCAGGACTAAACCAGGACTATAACAGGACTAAACCAGGACTAAACCAGGACTATAACAGGACTAAACCAGGACTATAACAGGACTAAACCAGGACTAAACCAGGACTATAACAGGACTAAACCAGGACTATAACAGGACTAAACCAGGACTAAACCAGGACTAAACCAGGACTATAACAGGACTAAACCAGGACTATAACAGGACTAAACCAGGACTAAACCAGGACTAAACCAGGACTATAACAGGACTAAACCAGGACTAAACCAGGACTATAACAGGACTAAACCAGGACTATAACAGGACTAAACCAGGACTAAACCAGGACTAAACCAGGACTGGAGCAGGACTCTTTGGTTTTGTGATTTCTTTATAAATTGCTATTTATCATTTGACTTTTGGCCTTTTTTTTTATTTTTTGGTTCTATTTTTATCACAAAAACGACAAATGTCACAGAAGATTAAAGCTGAAGTTTAATAAAGTCAAACTCTGGAAAATGAAAAGTTCAACTCAAAAAAGCAAGTCTGAGTGTGTGTGTGTGTGTGTGTGTATAGTGTGTGTATAGTGTGTGTATAGTGTGTGTATAGTGTGTGTATAGTGTGTGTGTGTGTGTGTATGTGTGT
Organism: Odontamblyopus lacepedii; assembly: GCA_034769755.1. Classification (NCBI taxonomy): domain Eukaryota; kingdom Metazoa; phylum Chordata; class Actinopteri; order Gobiiformes; family Gobiidae; genus Odontamblyopus; species Odontamblyopus lacepedii. Next base: position 36,957,079 of record CM068360.1, on the reverse strand, counting down.
GTATAGTGTGTGTATAGTGTGTGTATAGTGTGTGTGTGTGTGTATGTGTGTATAGTGTGTGTGTGTGTGTATGTGTGTGTATAGTGTGTGTATAGTGTGTGTGTGTGTGTGTATGTGTGTGTATAGTGTGTGTATAGTGTGTGTGTGTGTGTATGTGTGTGTATAGTGTGTGTATAGTGTGTGTGTGTGTGTGTGTGTATAGTGTGTGTGTGTGTGTGTATGTGTGTGTATAGTGTGTGTATATTGTGTGTGTGTGTTTGTGTGTGTATAGTGTGTGTGTGTGTGTGTATAGTGTGTTTATAGTGTGTGTGTGTATGTGTGTATAGTGTGTGTATAGTGTGTGTGTGTGTGTATGTGTGTATAGTGTGTGTATAGTGTGTGTGTGTGTGTGTATAGTGTGTGTATAGTGTGTGTATGTGTGTGTATAGTGTGTGTATAGTGTGTGTGTGTGTGTATGTGTGTGTATAGTGTGTGTGTGTGTGTATGTGTGTGTATAGTGTGTGTGTGTGTATGTGTGTGTATATTGTGTGTGTGTGTATGTGTGTGTATAGTGTGTGTATAGTGTGTGTGTGTGTGTGTGTATGTGTGTGTATAGTGTGTGTGTGTGTGTGTATGTGTGTGTATAGTGTGTGTATAGTGTGTGTGTGTGTGTATGTGTGTGAAGTGTGTGTGTGTGTGTATGTGTGTGTATAGTGTGTGTATATTGTGTGTGTGTGTATGTGTGTGTATAGTGTGTGTATAGTGTGTGTGTTTGTGTGTATAGTGTGTGTATAGTGTGTGTGTGTGTATAGTGTGTGTATAGTGTGTGTGTGTGTGTATAGTGTGTGTATAGTGTGTGTGTGTGTGTATAGTGTGTGTATAGTGTGTGTGTGTCTGCTCCTCTGGGGGTGTGGTTCACCTGCAGCTGATTATCCAATCAGCCCCAATACTTGTCCTGTGTTCGTGGTCAGTTCAGTCCAGCTCTTGTCCACGTCGTCGCTCTTGTCCACGTCGTCGCTCTTGTCCACGTCGTCGTTCTTGTCCACGTCGTCGCTCTTGTCCACGTCGTCGCTCTTGTCCACGTCGTCGCTCTTGTCCACGTCGTCGTTCTTGTCCACGTCGTCGCTCTTGTCCACGTCGTCGCTCTTGTCCACGTCGTCGCTCTTGTCCACGTCGTCGGTCTTGTCCACGTCGTCGCTCTTGTCCACGTCGTTCACGTCGTCGGTCTTGTCCACGTCGTCGCTCTTGTCCACGTCGTCCACGTCGTCGCTCTTGTCCACGTCGTCCACGTCGTCGCTCTTGTCCACGTCGTCCACGTCGTCGCTCTTGTCCACGTCGTCGTTCTTGTCCAAGTGGTCGCTCTTGTCCACGTCGTCGCTCTTGTCCACGTCGTCGCTCTTGTCCAAGTCGTCGCTCTTGTCCACGTCGTCGCTCTTGTCCACGTCGTCGCTCTTGTCCACGTCGTCGCTCTTGTCCACGTCGTCGCTCTTGTCCACGTCGTCGCTCTTGTCTAAGTCGTCGCTCTTGTCCACGTCGTCGCTCTTGTCCACGTCGTCGCTCTTGTCCACGTCGTCGCTCTTGTCTACGTCGTCGCTCTTGTCCACGTCGTCGCTCTTGTCCACGTCGTCGCTCTTGTCCACGTCGTCGCTCTTGTCCACGTCGTCGCTCTTGTCCACGTCGTCGCTCTTGTCCACGTCGTCGCTCTTGTCCACGTCGTCGCTCTTGTCCACGTCGTCGCTCTTGTCCACGTCGTCGCTCTTGTCCACGTCGTCGCTCTTGTCCACGTCGTCGCTCTTGTCCACGTCGTCGCTCTTGTCCACGTCGTCGCGCGTTTGCACGTCGTCGCTCTTGTCCACGTCGTCGCTCTTGTCCACGTCGTCGCTCTTGTCCACGTCGACGCTCGTCTCCACGTCGTCGCTCTTCTCACGTCGTCGCTCTTGTCCACGTCGTCGCTCTTGTCCACGTCGTCGCTCTTGTCCACGTCGTCGCTCTTGTCCACGTCGTCGCTCTTGTCCACGTCGTCGCTCTTGTCCACGTCGTCGCTCTTGTCCACGTCGTCGCTCTTGTCCTCGTCGTCGCTCTTGTCCACGTCGTCGCTCTTGTCCACGTCGTCGCTCTTGTCCACGCGTGCCGCTCTTGTCCACGTCGTCGCTCTTGTCCCCGCGTCGTCGCTCTTGTCACGTCGTCGCTCTTGTCCACGTCGTCGCTCTTGTCCACGCGTCGTCGCTCTTGTCCGCGTCGTCGCTCTTGTCCACGTGGTCGTCGTCGCTCTTGTCCACGTCGTCGCTCTTGTCCGTCGTCGCTCTTGTCCCGTCGTCGCTCTTGTCCACGTCGTCGCTCTTGTCCACGTCGTCGCTCTTGTCACGTCGTCGCTCTTGTCCACGTCGTCGCTCTTGTACGTCGTCGCTCTTGTCCACGTCGTCGGTCTTGTCCACGTCGTCGCTCTTGCCCCCGTCGTCGCTCTTGTCCCCGTCGTCGCTCTTGTCCACGTCGTCGCTCTTGTCCACGTCGTCGCTCTTGTCCACGTCGTCGTTCTTGTCCACGTCGTCGCTCTTGTCCACGTCGTCGCTCTTGTCCACGTCGTCGCTCTTGTCCACGTCGTCGCTCTTGTCCACGTCGTCGCTCTTGTCCACGTCGTCGCTCTTGTCCACGTCGTCGCTCTTGTCCACGTCGTCAGCCATCCGTCATTCGTTCTTGTCCACGTCGTCGCTCTTGTCCACGTCGTCGCTCTTGTCCACGTCGTCGCTCTTGTCCACGTCGTCGCTCTTGTCCACGTCGTCGCTCTTGTCCACGTCGTCGCTCTTGTCCACGTCGTCGCTCTTGTCCACGTCGTCGCTCTTGTCCACGTCGTCGCTCTTGTCCACGCGTAAATGCGCTCTTGTCCACGTCGTCGCTCTTGTCCACGTCGTCGCTCTTGTCCACGTCGTCGCTCTTGTCCACGTCGTCGCTCTTGTCCACGTCGTCGCTCTTGTCCTCGTCGTCGCTCTTGTCCACGTCGTCGCTCTTGTCCACGTCGTCGTTCTTGTCCACGTCGTCGCTCTTGTCCACGCGTCGTCGCTCTTGTCCACGTCGTCGCTCTTGTACCCTTCGTCTCTCTTGTCCACGTCGTCGCTCTTGTCCACGTCGTCGCACTGGTCGCACTTGTCCACGTCGTCGCTCTTGTCCTCGTCGTCGCTCTTGTCCACGTCGTCGCTCTTGTCCACGTCGTCGCTCTTGTCCACGTCGTCGCTCTTGTCCACGTCGTCGCTCTTGTCCACGTGGTTGCTCTTGTCCACGTCGTTGTTCTTGTCCACGTCGTCGCTCTTGTCCACGTCGTTCACGTCGTCGGTCTTGTCCACGTCGTCGCTCTTGTCCACGTCGTCCACGTCGTCGCTCTTGTCCACGTCATCGCTCTTGTCCACGTCGTCCACGTCGTCGCTCTTGTCCACGTCGTCCACGTCGTCGCTCTTGTCCACGTCGTCGTTCTTGTCCACGTGGTCGCTCTTGTCTAAGTCGTCGCTCTTGTCTAAGTCGTCGCTCTTGTCCACGTCGTCGCTCTTGTCTAAGTCGTCGCTCTTGTCCACGTCGTCGCTCTTGTCCACGTCGTCGCTCTTGTCCACGTCGTCGTTCTTGTTTACGTCGTCGTTCTTGTCCACGTCGTCGCTCTTGTCCACGCTCTTGTCCGCGTCGCGTTCTTGTCACGTCGTCGCTCTTGTCCACGTCGTCGATCTTGTCAGCGGCGGCGCTCTTGTCCACGCGTCGTCGCTCTTGTCCACGTCGTCGCTCTTGTCCACGTCGTCGCTCTTGTCCACGTCGTCTCTCTTGTCCACGTCGTCGCTCTTTCTCGAGTCGTCGCTCTTGTCCACGTCGTCGCTCTTGTCCACGTCGTCGCTCTTGTCCACGTCGTCGCTCTTGTCCACGTCGTCGCTCTTGTCCACGTCGTCGCTCTTGTCCACGTCGTCGCTCTTGTCCACGTCGTCGCTCTTGTCCACGTCGTCGCTCTTGTCCACGTCGTCGCTCTTGTCCACGTCGTCGCTCTTGTCCACGTGGTCGCTCTTGTCCACGTCGTCGCTCTTGTCCACGTCGTCGCTCTTGTCCACGTCGTCGCTCTTGTCCACGTCGTCCACGTCGTCGCTCTTGTCCACGTCGTCCACGTCGTCGCTCTTGTCCACGTCGTCGTTCTTGTCCACGTGGTCGCTCTTGTCTAAGTCGTCGCTCTTGTCCACGTCGTCGGTCTTGTCCACGTCGTCGCTCTTGTCCACGTCGTTCACGTCGTCGGTCTTGTCCACGTCGTCGCTCTTGTCCACGTCGTCCACGTCGTCGCTCTTGTCCACGTCGTCGCTCTTGTCCACGTCGTCCACGTCGTCGCTCTTGTCCACGTCGTCCACGTCGTCGCTCTTGTCCACGTCGTCCACGTCGTCGCTCTTGTCCACGTCGTCGTTCTTGTCCACGTGGTCGCTCTTGTCTAAGTCGTCGCTCTTGTCCACGTCGTCGCTCTTGTCCACGTCGTCGCTCTTGTCCACGTCGTCGCTCTTGTCCACGTCGTCGTTCTTGTTTACGTCGTCGTTCTTGTCCACGTCGTCGCTCTTGTCCACGTCGTCCACGTGGTCGCTCTTGTCCACGTCGTCGCTCTTGTCCACGTCGTCGCTCTTGTCCACGTCGTCGCTCTTGTCCACGTCGTCGCTCTTGTCCACGTCGTCGCTCTTGTCCACGTCGTCGCTCTTGTCCACGTCGTCGCTCTTGTCCACCATCCTGTAATAAACCTGTTTAACACCTGCACCTCCTTCTCGGCTTTGGCCTCCTCACACTCAAACCTTGACACTTTCCTTGTTTCCTGAGTCCTTCTTTCCTCAGTTCTTCTTTCCTAAATCCTTGTTTCCTCAGTCCTTGCTTCCTAAGTCCTTGTCTCCTAAATCCCCACTCAACCCCTCATTAACCACCACCTCTCCTAACTCCTTATTACCTACATCCTAAATCTTAATTCCTTGTCTCCTACATCCTCGGAAGTACATTAACGCCCCCCTTCCCTTACCTCCTCCTCTCTTTCTCCTCCTCCTCTCTTTCTCCTCCTCCTCTCTTTCTCCTCCTCCTCTCTTTCTCCTCCTCTCTTTCTCCTCCTCCTCTCTTTCTCCTCCTCCTTTCTTTCTCCTCCTCCTCTCTTTCTCCTCCTCCTCTCCTCTCCTCCTCTCTTTCTCCTCCTCCGCTCTCTCTCTTTTCTGTGCGTCTGAATAAAGTGTCATAAAATGGCGTCGTGTTTAATGTGGCGGTGACCGAGGCTCAGATTAAACTCAGAAATATGAAGTGCAGATGGAGGAGAGGAGGAGGTGGAGAAGAGGAGGAGGAGAGAGGAGGAGGAGGAGAGGAGGAGGAGGTGGAGAAGAGGAGGAGGAGAGGAGGAGGAGGAGAGGAGGAGGAGGAGGTGGAGAAGAGGAGGAAGAGAGGAGGAGGAGAGAGGAGGAGGAGGAGAGGAGGAGGAGGTGGAGAAGAGGAGGAGGAGAGGAGGAGAGGAGGAGGAGAGGAGGAGGACGAGAGGAGAAGAGGAGGAGAGGAGGAGGAGAGGAGGAGAGGAGGAGGAGGAGGTGGAGAAGAGGAGGAGAGAGGAGAAGGAGGAGGAGAGGAGGAGGACAAGAGGAGAAGAGGAGGAGAGGAGGAGGAGAGGAGGAGAGGAGGAGGAGGAGGTGGAGAAGAGGAGGAGAGAGGAGAAGGAGGAGAGAGGAGGAGGAGGAGGTGGAGAAGAGGAGGAAGAGAGGAGGAGGAGGAGAGGAGGAGGGGAGGAGGAGGAGGAGGAGGTGGAGTAGAGGTGGAGAAGAGGAGGAGAGGAGGAGGAGGAGGAGGGGAGGAGAAGGAGGACGTGGAGTAGAGGTGGAGAAGAGGAGGAGAAGGAGGAGAGAGGAGGAGGAGGAGGTGGAGAAGAGGAGGAAGAGAGGAGGAGGAGGAGAGGAGGAGGAGGAGGAGGGGAGGAGGAGGTGGAGTAGAGGTGGAGAAGAGGAGGAGAGGAGGAGAGGAGGAGGAGGAGGAGGTGGAGTAGAGGTGGAGAAGAGGAGGAGAGGAGGAGGAGGAGGTGGAGTAAAGGTGGAGGAGAGGAGGAGAGGAGGAGGAGGAAGAGGTGGAGTAGAGGTGGAGAAGAGGAGGAGAGGAGGAGGAGGATCCGTCCTGATCTAACGTAATAAACTCAAATCAAACCTAATGTCTGATCTGATCTGACAGGAGCAGGTGCAGCAGGTGAAGGGACCTAAATGAGACAGGTCACCTTCAGATTTAGACCCACAGACCTCCTCCCACCTCCTCCCGCACCTCCTCCCACCTCCTCCCCCACCTCCTCCCCCACCTCCTCCCGCACCTCCTCCCGCACCTCCTCCCACCTCCTCCCCCACCTCCTCCCACCTCCTCCCCCACCTCCTCCCGCACCTCCTCCCGCACCTCCTCCCCCACCTCCTCCCACCTCCTCCCCCACCTCCTCCCGCACCTCCTGTGTGTATAGTGTGTGTGTGTATAGTGTGTGTGTATAGTGTGTGTATGTGTGTGTGTGTGTGTGTGTGTGTGTGTGTGTGTATAGTGTGTGTGTGTATATTGTGTGCATGTGTATAGTGTGTGTGTACAGTGTGCATGTGTATAGTGTGTGTGTATAGTGTGTGTGTATAGTGTGCATGTGTATAGTGTGTGTGTATAGTGTGCATGTGTATAGTGTGTGTGTATAGTGTGCATGTGTATAGTGTGTGTGTATAGTGTGTGTGTGTATAGTGTGTGTGTATAGTGTGTGTATGTGTGTGTGTATAGTGTGTGTGTGTGTATAGTGTGTGTGTGTATAGTGTGTGTGTATAGTGTGTGCGTATAGTGTGTGTGTGTGTATAGTGTGCATGTGTATAGTGTGTGTGAATAGTGTGAATGTGTATAGTGTGTGTGTATAGTGTGCATGTGTATAGTGTGTGTGTGTGTATAGTGTGTGTGTATAGTGTGTGTGTGTGTATAGTGTGTGTGTATAGTGTGCGTATAGTGTGTGTGTGTGTATAGTGTGTGTGTGTATAGTGTGCATGTGTATAGTGTGTGTGTATAGTGTGCATGTGTATAGTGTGTGTGTATAGTGTGCATGTGTATAGTGTGTGTGTGTATAGTGTGTGTGTATAGTGTGTGTGTGTGTATAGTGTGTGTGTATAGTGTGTGCGTATAGTGTGTGTGTGTATAGTGTGTGTGTATAGTGTGTGCGTATAGTGTGTGTGTGTGTATAGTGTGTGTGTGTGTGTATAGTGTGTGCGTATAGTGTGTGTGTGTGTATAGTGTGTGTGTGTATAGTGTGTGCGTATAGTGTGTGTGTGTGTGTATAGTGTGTGCATGTGTATAGTGTGTGTGTATAGTGTGCATGTGTATAGTGTGTGTGTATAGTGTGCATGTGTATAGTGTGTGTGTATAGTGTGCATGTGTATAGTGTGTGTGTGTGTATAGTGTGTGTGTATAGTGTGCATGTGTATAGTGTGTGTGTATAGTGTGCATGTGTATAGTGTGTGTGTATAGTGTGCATGTGTATAGTGTGTGTGTGTGTGTGTATAGTGTGTGTGTATAGTGTGTGTGTGTATAGTGTGTGTGTATAGTGTGTGTATGTGTGTGTGTGTGTATAGTGTGTGTGTGTATAGTGTGTGTGTGTATAGTGTGTGCGTATAGTGTGTGTGTGTGTATAGTGTGTGTGTGTATAGTGTGCATGTGTATAGTGTGTGTGTATAGTGTGCATGTGTATAGTGTGTGTGTGTGTATAGTGTGTGTGTATAGTGTGTGTGTGTATAGTGTGTGTGTATAGTGTGTGTATGTGTGTGTGTGTGTGTGTATAGTGTGTGTGTATAGTGTGTGTGTGTGTATAGTGTGTGCATATAGTGTGTGTGTGTGTATAGTGTGTGTGTGTGTGTGTATAGTGTGAGCGTATAGTGTGTGTGCATATAGTGTGTCCGTATAGTGTGTGTGTGTATAGTGTGTGTGTATAGTGTGTGCGTATAGTGTGTGTGTGCGTATAGTGTGTGCATGTGTATAGTGTGTGTGTATAGTGTGCATGTGTATAGTGTGTGTGTATAGTGTGCATGTGTATAGTGTGTGTGTGTGTATAGTGTGTGTGTATAGTGTGTATGTGTATAGTGTGTGTGTATAGTGTGCATGTGTATAGTGTGTGTGTGTGTATAGTGTGTGTATAGTGTGCATGTGTATAGTGTGTGTGTGTGTATAGTGTGTGTGTATAGTGTGTGTGTATAGTGTGTGTATAGTGTGTGTGTATAGTGTGCATGTGTATAGTGTGTGTGTATAGTGTGTGTGTGTATAGTGTGTGTGTATAGTGTGTGTGTGTGTATAGTGTGTGTGTATAGTGTGTGTGTATATTGTGTGTGTGTGTATAGTGTGTGTGAATAGTGTGTGTGTATAGTGTGTGTGTGTGTATAGTGTGTGTGTGTTTAGTGTGTGTGTGTGTATAGTGTGTGTGTGTGTATAGTGTGTGTGTATAGTGTGTGTGTGTATACTGTGTGTGTATAGTGTGTGTGTGGCAGAAACAAACGGTCACAGTCGAAGGATTAAAGTAATTAACTGCAGCTCTGACCTGCTCAACTTTATTACAACTGTTCAAGAGAATCTGACCCACACACTATACACACACACACTATACACACACACTATACACACTATACACACACACACTATACACACTATACACACACACACACTACTACACACACACCTCTCCACACTATGCTACACACACACTATACACACACACTATACACACGCACACTATATACACACTATGCACTATACACACACTAACCACACACACACTATACACACACACACTATACACACACACACATATACACACTATGCTACACACGCACTATACACACACACACTATCTGCGCACACTATACACACACACACACGCTATGCACACACACTATACACACACACTATGCGCGCGCTATACTGCGCTATACGCGCGCTACGCATGCGCTGCGCTGCACACACGCTTACTGCGCGCATATGCGCACACACGCGCACGCGCTATGCGCGCGCACTAACGCGCGCACACACTATGCGCTATGCGCGCACTATGCGCGCCTATGCGCGCTGTGCGCGCGCACGCTGCGCTATACACGCTATGCACGCGCTATACACGCGCTATGCGCACACACAATACGCGCGCACGCTATGCGCGCATGCGCACGCGCGCTACGCGCGCACTATCTTGCGCTGCGCGCGCTAATACGCGCGCATATGCACGCGCACGCACACTATGCGCGCGCGCGCACACGCTATGCGCGCACGCTATACACACACGCTGCACATACGCACACACACACACACACTACACACACACCCACTATACACACACTATATGCACACACTATACACACACTATACACACACATATGCGCACACATACACACTATACACACACTATAAACACACACACTGTCTCACACACTATACACACACACACTATACACACACACTATACATACACACTATACACACACACTATACACACTATACACACTATACACAAACACTATACACACTATACACACACACACACACACTATACACACTATAAACACTATACACACAGACTATATACACACACTATACACAGACTATATACACACATTATATACACACTATACACACACACACACACACACTATACACACTAAAAACACCATACACACTATACACACACACTATACACACACACTATACACACTATACACACAAACTATACACACACACACACACTATACACACTATACACACTATACACACACACTATACACACACACTATACACACACACTATACACACTATACACACTATACACAAACACTATACACACTTTACACACACTATACACACACACACACACACACACACACACTGTACACACTATAAACACGATACACACTATACACACACACTATACACACACACTATACAGACAAACTATACACACACTGTACACACACTATACACACACACTATACACACACACACACACACTATACACACACACACACACACACTATACACACACACTATACACACACACTATACACACACACTATACACACTATACACACACACACTATACACACACACTATACACACACACACAACACACACACACTAAACACACACACACTATACACACACACTATACACACACACACTATACACACACACACTATACACACACACACACACACACACTATACACACACTATACACACACACTATACACACACACACTATACACACACTATACACACACACACTATACACACACACTATACACACACACTAAACACACTATACACACACACACTATACACACACACACTATACACACACACTATACACACACACACTATACACACACACTATACACACACACTATACACACACACTATACACACACTATACACACACACTATACACACACTATATACACACACACTATACACACACACTATACACACACTATACACACACTATACACACACACTATACACACACTATACACACACACTATACACACACACTATACACACACACTATACACACACACACTATACACACACTATACACACACACACTATACACACACACTATACACACACACTATACACACACTATACACACACACTATACACACACACACTATACACACACACACACACACACTATACACACACTATACACACACTATACACACACACACTATACACACACACTATACACACACACACACACACACTATACACACACACTATACACACACACACTATACACACACTATACACACACACTATACACACACACACACACACTATACACACACACTATACACACACACACTATACACACACATACACACACACTATACACACACACTATACACACACTATACACACACACACACACTATACACACACACTATACACACACACTATACACACACACTATACACACACACACTATACACACACACTATACACACACACACTATACACACACACACACACTATACACACACACACACTATACACACACTATACACACACACTATACACACACACACACAATACACACACACACAGACACACTATACACACACACTATACACATACTCTATACACACACACACACACACACACACACACTATACACACTATACACACACACACACTCTATACACACACACTATACACACACTATATACACACACACACACACTATACACACACACACTATACACACACACACACACACTATACACACACACACTATACACACACACTATACACACACACACACACACACACACTATACACACACACTATACACACACACACACTATACACACACTATACACACACTATACACACACTATACACACACACTATACACACACACACTATACACACACTATACACACACTATACACACACACTATACACACACTATACACACACACACTATACACACACTATACACACACTATACACACACACTATACACACACTATACACACACACACACACACACACAGGGGGGAGGAGGGGCTCTCTTTGCCACAGGTGTGATTGGCAGGTGGTTACTGCGGTTACAGCCTCATTAATGCATTTATGAGCTCGTTAAAGGGGCGGAGTCATTAAACTGGACACGCCCCCAGACAAACTCCACTGGACTCCTCCCTCCTTGTTTCCTCCCTCTTTGTCTCCTCCCTCCTTGTCTCCTCCCTCCGTTTCTCCTCCCTCCTTGTCTCCTCCCTCCTTGTCTCCTCTCTCCTTGTCTCTTCTCTCCTCATCTCCTCTTTTCTTGTCTCTTGATCTCTTCCCAACTTGTCTTCTCCGTCCTAGTTTCCTTGTCTCCTCATCTCCTTGTCTCCTCTCTCCTCGTTAGCAGAGTCGTTAACTCTCTCGTTAAGAGCATCTCGTTAAAGTCTTTATGGAGATTTTAGTGTCGACCTTTGAACAAACTCTCAGCCTCCTCCACACTTCCCCTCGTCTCCTGTGTGCTACCTCCTAGCTCCTTCCCTCTTTCTTTGTTTCCTTCATCGTTTTAATGGAAAATGTTTAAAGGTTCATAAAACGAACGAGGACCTGGAGCAGGACGCTAAAGAGGGGCATTTACCTGTGAAGAGGGGGTATTTACCTCTGTGGGGTAATAAAGACAGAGTATTTACCTCTGCGGGGTAATAAAGACAGAGTATTTACCTCTGCGGGGTAATAAAGACAGAGTATTTACCTCTGCGGGGTAATAAAGACAGAGTATTTACCTCTGTGGGGTAATAAAGACAGAGTATTTACCTCTGTGGGGTAATAAAGACAGAGTATTTACCTCTGTGGGGTAATAAAGACAGAGTATTTACCTCTGTGGGGTATTAAAGACAGAGTATTTACCTCTGCGGGGTAATAAAGACAGAGTATTTACCTCTGCGGGGTAATAAAGACAGAGTATTTACCTCTGTGGGGTAATAAAGACAGAGTATTTACCTCTGTGGGGTAATAAAGACAGAGTATTTACCTCTGTGGGGTAATAAAGACAGAGTATTTACCTCTGTGGGGTAATAAAGACAGAGTATTTACCTCTGTGGGGTAATAAAGACAGAGTATTTACCTCTGCGGGGTAATAAAGACAGAGTATTTACCTCTGCGGGGTAATAAAGACAGAGTATTTACCTCTGCGGGGTAATAAAGACAGAGTATTTACCTCTGTGGGGTAATAAAGACAGAGTATTTACCTCTGTGGGGTATTAAAGACAGAGTATTTACCTCTGCGGGGTAATAAAGACAGAGTATTTACCTCTGTGGGGTAATAAAGACAGAGTATTTACCTCTGTGGGGTAATAAAGACAGAGTATTTACCTCTGTGGGGTAATAAAGACAGAGTATTTACCTCTGTGGGGTAATAAAGACAGAGTATTTACCTATGAGGAATAATAAAGACAGAGTATTTACCTCTGTGGGGTATTAAAGACAGAGTATTTACCTCTGCGGGGTAATAAAGACAGAGTATTTACCTCTGCGGGGTAATAAAGACAGAGTATTTACCTCTGCGGGGTAATAAAGACAGAGTATTTACCTCTGCGGGGTAATAAAGACAGAGTATTTACCTCTGTGGGGTAATAAAGACAGAGTATTTACCTCTGCGGGGTAATAAAGACAGAGTATTTACCTCTGTGGGGTATTAAAGACAGAGTATTTACCTCTGTGGGGTAATAAAGACAGAGTATTTACCTCTGTGGGGTAATAAAGACAGAGTATTTACCTCTGTGGGGTAATAAAGACAGAGTATTTACCTCTGTGGGGTAATAAAGACAGAGTATTTACCTCTGTGGGGTAATAAAGACAGAGTATTTACCTCTGTGGGGTAATAAAGACAGAGTATTTACCTCTCTGTGGGGTGATAAAGACAGAGTATTTACCTCTCTGTGGGGTGATAAAGACAGAGTATTTACCTCTGCGGGGTAATAAAGACAGAGTATTTACCTCTGCGGGGTAATAAAGACAGAGTATTTACCTCTGCGGGTAATAAAGACAGAGTATTTACCTCTGTGGGGTAATAAAGACAGAGTATTTACCTCTGTGGGGTAATAAAGACAGAGTATTTACCTCTGCGGGGTAATAAAGACAGAGTATTTACCTCTGTGGGGTATTAAAGACAGAGTATTTACCTCTGCGGGGTAATAAAGACAGAGTATTTACCTCTGCGGGGTAATAAAGACAGAGTATTTACCTCTGCGGGGTAATAAAGACAGAGTATTTACCTCTGCGGGGTAATAAAGACAGAGTATTTACCTCTGCGGGGTAATAAAGACAGAGTATTTACCTCCCCTGGACCCACCACCCACGGGAGGAGCCATAGGGGTCGGGTGCAGAGAGATCTGGGTGGCAGTCGAAGGCGGGGGCCTCGGCGACCAGATCTCCGGACATGGAGAGTAGCTCTGGGGACATGGAGTCACCTCACTGGGGGGGAGGAGCCTGAGCTTGTGCGGGAGGTCGAGCGTTACCAGCTGGATATAGTCGGCCTCACCTCCACGCACAGTTTGGGCTCTGGAACCCAACTCCTTGAGAGGGGTTGGACTCTGCATTTCTCTGGTGTTGGAGCTGGTGTGGGCTTATTGCCCCTCAGCTCAGCCGCTGCGTGTTGGAGTTCACCCCGGTGAACGGGAGGGTCACGTCCCTGCGCCTTCGGGTCGGGGACAGGTCTCTCACTGTGGTGTCGGCCTATGGGCCGAACAGCAGTGCAGAGTACCCGGCCTTCTTGGAGTCTCTGGGAGGGGCACTGGACAGTGCACCGACCGGGGACTCCATTGTTCTACTGGGGACTTCAACGCCCACGTGGGCAACGACAGTGACACTTGGAGAGGGGTGATTGGGAGGAACGGCCTCCCTGATCTGAACCCGAGCGGTGTTCTGTTATTGGACTTCTGTGCTAGTCACAGTTTGTCCATAACGAACACCATGTTAGAAACACAAAGGGTCCATCGGTGCACGTGGCACCAGGACTCCCTAGGCCGGAGGTCGATGATCGACTTTGTTGTCGTGTCATCTGACCTCCGGCCGTGTGTCTTGGACACTCGGGTGAAGAGAGGGGCAGAGCTGTAGAGCACCACCTGGTGGTGAGTTGGGTCCGCTGGCGGAGGAGGAAGCCGGAAAGACCTGGCAGGCCCAAGCGTATCATGAGGGTCTGCTGGGAACGTCTGGCAGAACCTTCTGTCGGTGTGGCCTTCAACTCACACCTCCAGGAGCTTCTCCCAGATCCCGGGGGAGGCTGGGGACATGGAGCCCGAGTGGGCTTCGTTCTCGGCCTCTATTGTCGATGCGGCCGTTCATAGCTGTGGTCGTAAGGTCTGTGGTGCCTGTCGCGGCGGCAATCCCCGAACCCGGTGGTGGACACCGGAAGTAAGGGATGCCGTCAAGCTGAAGAAGGAGTCCTACCGGGCCTTACTGGCCCGGTGGACTCCTGAGGCAGCTGACGGGTACCGGCGGGCCAGGCGTGCTGCAGCCCGGGCGGAGCAGAGGCAAAAACTCGGGTCTGGGAGGAGTTCGGGGAGGCCATGGAGGAGGACTATCGGACGGCCCCAAGGAAATTCTGGCAAACCGTCCGGCGCCTCAGGAGGGGGAAGCGGTTCTTCACCAACACTGTTTACAGTGCGGGGGGAGAGCTGCTGACCTCGACTGGGGATGTTGTCGGGCGGTGGAAGGAAAACTTTGGGGATCTCCTCAATCCCACCGTCATGTCCTCCGTAGAGGAGGCGGAGGCTGGGGACCCAGAGGTGGACTCATCCATCACCCTGGTCGAAGTCACTGAGGTGGTTAAAGCTCCTCGGTGGCAAGGCTCCGGGGGTGGATGAGATCCGTCCTGAGTACCTTAAGTCTCTGGGTGTTGTGGGGCTGTCTTGGCTGACACGTCTCTGCAACATCGCGTGGCGGTCGGGAACAGTACCTCTAGACTGGCAGACCGGGGTGGGGGTCCCTCTGTATAAAAAGGGGGACCGGAGGGTGTGTTCCAACTACAGGGGAATCACACTCCTCAGCCTCCCCGGTAAAGTCTATGCCAGGGGACTGGAGAGGAGAGTTCGGCCGATAGTCGAACCTCGGATTCAAGAGGAGCAGTGTGGTTTTCGGCCTGGTCGTGGAACACTGGACCAGCTCTACACCCTCCATCGGGTGCTCGAGGGTTCATGGGAGTTTGCCCAACCAGTCCACATGTGCTTTGTGGACCTGGAGAAGGCATTTGACCGTGTCCCTAGTGGCGCCCTGTGGGGGGTGCTCCGGGAGTATGGGGTCTTTGCTAAGGGCTGTCCGGTCCCTGTATGACCGGAGCAGGAGCTGTGTTCGCATTGCCGGCAGTAAGTCAGACCTGTTCCTGGTGCATGTTGGACTCCAGGGCTGCCCTTTGTCACTGGTTCTGTTCATTGTATTTATGGACAGAATTTCTAGGCGCAGCCAGGGGCCGGAGGGGGTCCAGTTCAGGGACCACAGGATCTCATCGCTGCTTTTTGTGGATGATGTTGTCCTGTTGGCTCCATCGAACCAGGACCTGCAGCACTGGGGCGGTTTGCAGCCAAGTGTGAAGCAGCCGGGATGAGGATCAGCTGTTCCAAATCCGAGGCCATGGTTCTGGACCGGAAAAAGGTGGATTGCCCTCTCCGGGTGGGTGGGGAGTCTCTGCCTCAAGTGGAGGAGTTCAAGTATCTCGGGGTCTTGTTCACAGTGAGGGGAGGATGGAGCGTGAGATTGACAGGCGGATCGGTGCAGCATCGGCAGTGATGCGGTCGCTGTATCGGACCGTTGTGGTGAAGAGGAGCTGAGCCGAAAGGCGAAGCTCTCGATTTACCTCAGTCACGTTCCTCCCCTCACCTATGGTCATGAGCTCTGGGTAATGACCGAAAGAACGAGATCGCGGATACAAGTGGCCGAAATGAGTTTCCTCTGCAGAGTGGCCGGGCGCTCCCTTAGAGATAGGGTGAGGAGCTCGGTCACACGGGAGGAGCTCGGAGTAGAGTCGCTGCTCCTCCACGTCAAGAGGAGCAGCTGAGGGGAGGGCATCTGGTCCGGATGCCTCCTGGATGCCTCCCTCAGGAGGTGTTCATGTCCCACCGGGAGGAGGCCCCGGGGAAGACCCAGGACACGCTGGAGGGACTATGTCTCTGGGTCTGGGAACCTCAGGGTCCAGGAGGAGCTGGAGGAAGTGGCTGGGGAGAAGGAAGCTTGGGAGCCCCTGCTTAGACTGAGGCCCCCGAGACCCGGCCCCGGATAAGCGGAAGAAGATGGATGGGTATTTACCTCTGTGGGGTAATACAGAGGGTTAGGGTTCCTCCTCCACTTCCTCCTCCTCCTCTCCTCCTCCTCCCCTCCTCCTCCTCTCCTCCTCCTCTCCTCCTCCTCCTCCTCTCCTCCTCCTCTCCTCCTCCTCCTCCTCTCCTCCTCCTCCTCTCCTCCTCCTCCTCTCCTCCTCCTCTCCTCTCCTCCTCTCCTCCTCCTCCTCTCCTCCTCCTCTCCTCCTCCTCTCCTCCTCCTCCTCTCCTCTCCTCCTCTCCTCCTCCTCCTCCTCTCCTCCTCCTCTCCTCCTCCTCTCCTCTCCTCCTCCTCCTCCTCCTCCTCTCCTCTCCTCCTCCTCTCCTCCTCCTCTCCTCCTCCTCTCCTCCTCCTCCTCCTCTCCTCCTCCTCCTCTCCTCCTCCTCCTCTCCTCCTCCTCTCCTCCTCCTCCTCTCGTCCTCTCCTCCTCTCCTCCTCTCCTCCCCTCTCCTCCTCCCTCTCCTCTCCTCCTCTCCTCCTCTCCTCTCCTCTCCTCTCCTCTCCTCCTCCTCTCCTCCTCTCCTCTCCTCCTCCTCCTCTCCTCTCCTCCTCCTCTCCTCCTCTCCTCTCCTCTCCTCCTCCTCCTCCTCCTCTCCTCTCCTCCTCTCCTCTCCTCCTCCTCCTCTCCTCTCCTCCTCCTCCTCTCCTCCTCCTCCTCTCCTCTCTTCCTCTCCTCTCCTCCTCCTCTCCTCCTCCTCCTCTCCTCCTCCTCTCCTCTCCTCCTCTCCTACTCCTCCTCTCCTCTCCTCCTCCTCCTCCTCCTCCTCTCCTCCTCCTCCTCTCCTCCTCTCCTCCTCCTCCTCCTCTCCTCCTCCTCTCCTCTCCTCCTCTCCTACTCCTCCTCCTCCTCCTCTCCTCCTCCTCCTCCTCCTCCTCTCCTCCTCTCCTCCTCCTCTCATTTCTCTTTTTCTTCCAACATAAATTGGCCTCTTTCCGTTGCTTCGTTCTGATTGGTCGATGGTCCCAGAGGAGCCTGTGATTGGCAGAAGAACAAGGGACTAAAAATGTCCCAGACGAGAACCCGACCAGGACTAAACCAGGACTAAACCAGGACTCAACCAGGACTGAACCAGGACTGAACCAGGACTAAGTCTGGTCAACATGTAAACCTCAAAGAGGACTAAAGTCTGGTCTCTGGTCTCTGGTCTCAGGTCTGGTCTCTGGTCTCTGGTCTCTGGTCTGGTCTCAGGTCTGGTCTCTGGTCTGGTCTCTGGTCTCTGGTCTCTGGTCTGGTCTCTGGTCTCTGGTCTCAGGTCTGGTCTCTGGTCTCTGGTCTGGTCTCTGGTCTCTGGTCTGGTCTCTGGTCTCTGGTCTCTGGTCTCTGGTCTGGTCTGGTCTGGTCTGGTCTGGGCTCTGGTCTCTGGTCTCTGGTCTGGTCTCAGGTCTGGTCTCTGGTCTGGTCTCTGGTCTGGTCTCTGGTCTCTGGTCTCAGGTTTGGTCTCTGGTCTCTGGTCTGGTCTCTGGTCTCTGGTCTCTGGTCTCTGGTCTGGTCTCTGGTCTCTGGTCTCTGGTCTGGTCTCTGGTCTCTGGTCTCTGGTCTCTGGTCTCTGGTCTCTGGTCTCAGGTCTCAGGTCTGGTCTCTGGTCTCTGGTCTCTGGTCTGGTCTCAGGTCTGGTCTCAGGTCTGGTCTCTGGTCTCTGCTCTCTGGTCTCTGGTCTGGTCTCTGGTCTCTGGTCTCTGGTCTCAGGTCTGGTCTCTGGTCTCTGGTCTCTGGTCTGGTCTCAGGTCTGGTCTCTGGTCTGGTCTCTGGTCTCTGGTCTCTGGTCTCTGGTCTCTGGTCTCTGGTCTGGTCTCTGGTCTCAGGTCTGGTCTCTGGTCTCTGGTCTCTGGTCTGGTCTCTGGTCTCTGGTCTCAGGTCTGGTCTCTGGTCTCTGGTCTGGTCTCTGGTCTGGTCTCTGGTCTCTGGTCTGGTCTCTGGTCTGGTTTCTGGTCTCTGGTCTCTGGTTTCTGGTCTCTGGTCTCTGGTCTCTGGTCTCTGGTCTCTGGTCTCTGGTCTCTGGTCTGGTCTCTGGTCTCTGGTCTCTGGTCTCTGGTCTCAGGTCTGGTCTCTGGTCTGGTCTCTGGTCTCTGGTCTCTGGTCTCAGGTCTCTGGTCTCTGGTCTCTGGTTTCTGGTCTCTGGTCTCTGGTCTCTGGTCTCTGGTCTCTGGTCTCTGGTCTCTGGTCTCTGGTCTCTGGTCTCTGGTCTCAGGTCTGGTCTCTGGTCTGGTCTCTGGTCTCTGGTCTGGTCTCTGGTCTGGTCTCTGGTCTCTGGTCTCTGGTCTGGTCTCTGGTCTAGTCTCTGGTCTCTGGTCTCAGGTCTGGTCTCTGGTCTGGTCTCTGGTCTCTGGTCTCTGGTCTCTGGTCTCTGGTCTCAGGTCTGGTCTCTGGTCTGGTCTCTGGTCTCTGGTCTCTGGTCTGGTCTCTGGTCTGGTCTCTGGTCTCTGGTCTCTGGTCTCTGGTCTCTGGTCTCTGGTCTCTGGTCTGGTCTCTGGTCTAGTCTCTGGTCTCTGGTCTCAGGTCTGGTCTCTGGTCTGGTCTCTGGTCTCTGGTCTCTGGTCTCTGGTCTCTAGTCTCTGGTCTCTGGTCTCTGGTCTCTGGTCTCTGGTCTCAGGTCTCTGGTCTCTGGTCTCTGGTCTCAGGTCTCTGGTCTGGTCTCAGGTCTGGTCTCTGGTCTGGTCTCTGGTCTGGTCTCTGGTCTCTGGTCTCTGGTCTCTGGTCTCTGGTCTCTGGTCTCAGGTGTTTCTGCAGTTTCAGGGTTTTAGTTTGAAATTAGATGTTTTATTGTGAAAGGGCCTGAGGCAGAGCTGTGATTGACAGCTGTGATCGTCCAATCAGAGCGAGTCCTGAGGCGGGAACACTGAAGAAATGACATTTCATTAAATTTACACGAAACCGAAAGATCTGCTCCCTCAGCAAAACCTGCAGAACCGCCAAGACCGGGCCAGGACCTCCAAGACCGGGCCAGGACCTCCAAGCCCCTGCCAGGACCTCCAAGACTGGGCCAGGACCGCCAAGACCGGGCCAGGACCGCCAAGACCGGGCCAGGACCGCCAAGACCGGGCCAGGACCTCCAAGACCGGGCCAGGACCTCCAAGACCGGGCCAGGACCGCCAAGACCGGGCCAGGACCTCCAAGCCCCTGCCAGGACCTCCAAGACCGGGCCAGGACCGCCAAGACCGGGCCAGGACCGCCAAGACCGGACCAGGACCGCCAAGACCGGGCCAGGACCGCCAAGACCGGGCCAGGACCTCCAAGACCGGGCCAGGACCGCCAAGACCGGGCCAGGACCGCCAAGACCGGACCAGGACCGCCAAGACCAGGTCAGGACCGCCAAGACCGGGCCAGGACCGCCAAGACCGGACCAGGACCGCCAAGACCGGGCCAGGACCGCCAAGACCGGGCCAGGACCTCCAAGCCCCTGCCAGGACCTCCAAGACCGGGCCAGGACCGCCAAGACCGGACCAGGACCGCCAAGACCGGACCAGGACCGCCAAGACCGGGCCAGGACCGCCAAGACCGGGCCAGGACCTCCAAGCCCCTGCCAGGACCTCCAAGACCGGGCCAGGACCGCCAAGACCGGGCCAGGACCGCCAAGACCGGGCCAGGACCTCCAAGACCGGGCCAGGACCGCCAAGACCGGGCCAGGACCGCCAAGACCGGGCCAGGACCGCCAAGACCGGGCCAGGACCGCCAAGACCGGGCCAGGACCGCCAAGACCGGGCCAGGACCTCCAAGTCTGTGGAGCTTCACTGTCACCATCATCCACTTGGTGCCGGACACAGGAAACACTTCACATGTTTTTCCAATAAGTTCAGTTCTTTTTACATCAGGTAGAAATGTCACTGCGTCACTTTTAATGTAGAATTTGACAAGTCAGAGATGATTTTTTTGCTATTAGTCAACGAGTCTGAACATTAATAAAGATACAGAAAACTACTGCAGAAAATGTTCAAGCAAAATATTCACCCCTGTTCTAGTTCTGAAATAATGAGACCATCTTTGTAAACCTGTTACACTAGAGCAGGACTCTGTGAGGAGCAGGACTCTGTGAGGAGCAGGACTCTGTGAGGAGCAGGGCTCTGTGAGGAGCAGGGCTCTGTGAGGAGCAGGGCTCCGAGAGGAGCAGGGCTCCGCGAGGAGCAGGACTCTGTGAGGAGCAGGACTCTGTGAGGAGCAGGACTCTGTGAGGAGCAGGGCTCTGTGAGGAGCAGGGCTCCGAGAGGAGCAGGGCTCCGCGAGGAGCAGGACTCTGTGAGGAGCAGGACTCTGTGAGGAGCAGGGCTCTGTGAGGAGCAGGGCTCCGCGAGGAGCAGGACTCCGCGAGGAGCAGGGCTCCGCGAGGAGCAGGGCTCCGCGAGGAGCAGGGCTCCGCGAGGAGCAGGGCTCCGCGAGGAGCAGGGCTCAGTGAGGAGCAGGACTCTGTGAGGAGCAGGACTCTGTGAGGAGCAGGGCTCTGTGAGGAGCAGGGCTCAGTGAGGAGCAGGACTCTGTGAGGAGCAGGACTCTGTGAGGAGCAGGACTCTGTGAGGAGCAGGACTCTGTGAGGAGCAGGGCTCTGTGAGGAGCAGGACTCTGTGAGGAGCAGGGCTCTGTGAGGAGCAGGGCTCAGTGAGGAGCAGGACTCTGTGAGGAGCAGGGCTCTGTGAGGAGCAGGACTCTGTGAGGAGCAGGGCTCCGCGAGGAGCAGGGCTCAGTGAGGAGCAGGACTCCGTGAGGAGCAGGACTCAGTGAGGAGCAGGACTCAGTGAGGAGCAGGACTCAGTGAGGAGCAGGACTCTGTGAGGAGCAGGGCTCCGCGAGGAGCAGATTCTTTTATATTTGTGTATATATATTTGTACAGAGAGATGGAGATGAGAGAAATGTCTATAGAACAAAGTGATGCATCAAAATGACACATGTGCAGTGAATCCATCAAACTGAGCTTCTTCACACAGTGCAGATCATGCAGTGCGGATCATGCAGTGCGGATAATGCAGTGCGGATCATGCAGTGCGGATCATGCAGTGCGGATCATGCAGTGTGGATCATGCAGAGCGGATCATGCAGTGCGGATCATGCAGTGCGGATCATGCAGTGTGGATCATACAGTGCGGATCATGCAGTGTGGATCATGCAGTTGGAGGAGGGGAGAGGAATAGTCCAAAGCTCCTGTACGAGACTCTGATTGTGGTTATTCAAAATGACAGTAGTTTACAGTAGTTTACAGTAGTTTACAGTAGTTTACAGTAGTTTACAGTAGTTTACAGTAGTTTACAGTAGTTTACAGTAGTTTACAGTAGTTTACAGTAGACGCTGAATCAGACTGTGATCCACTGCACAGAGAAAGTGGTTCGTTAAAGGAGCCAGTGGCACAAATGGAAGCAAATTCTTGCAAATGTTGTAATAGAAAAGAACAGAAACAAAACTTTAAAATCATTATTTGAAAATGAATATTGCCCAGTTAATGCAGAGCCTCTTCTACAGTCAGTGTGCTGCAGAGCCTCTTCTACAGTCAGTGTGCTGCAGAGCCTCTTCTACAGTCAGTGTGATGCAGAGCCTCTTCTACAGTCAGTGTGCTGCAGAGCCTCTTCTACAGTCAGTGTGATGCAGAGCCTCTTCTACAGTCAGTGTGCTGCAGGGCCTCTTCTACAGTCAGTGTGCTGCAGAGCCTCTTCTACAGTCAGTGTGATGCAGAGCCTCTTCTACAGTCAGTGTGATGCAGAGCCTCTTCTACAGTCAGTGTGATGCAGAGCCTCTTCTACAGTCAGTGTGCTGCAGAGCCTCTTCTACAGTCAGTGTGATGCAGAGCCTCTTCTACAGTCAGTGTGATGCAGAGCCTCTTCTACAGTCAGTGTGCTGCAGAGCCTCTTCTACAGTCAGTGTGCTGCAGGGCCTCTTCTACAGTCAGTGTGATGCAGAGCCTCTTCTACAGTCAGTGTGCTGCAGGGTCTCTTCTACAGTCAGTGTGCTGCAGAGCCTCTTCTACAGTCAGTGTGATGCAGAGCCTCTTCTACAGTCAGTGTGATGCAGAGCCTCTTCTACAGTCAGTGTGATGCAGGGTCTCTTCTACAGTCAGTGTGATGCAGGGCCTCTTCTACAGTCAGTGTGCTGCAGAGCCTCTTCTACAGTCAGTGTGCTGCAGAGCCTCTTCTACAGTCAGTGTGCTGCAGAGCCTCTTCCCTGTGACTTCAGGACGTCATGTGACACTTGTTAATCATTTGCTCATTAAACTCAATAACATGAGTTTGCAGAGGGCCCCAGTCCAGAGGGTGTGTGTAAAGTCCCTGTGGAAATAGTCGGTGTGTGTAAAGTCCCTGTGGAAATAGTCGGTGTGTGTAAAGTCCCTGTGGAAATAGTCGGTGTGTGTAAAGTCCCTGTGGAAATAGTCGGTGTGTGTAAAGTCCCTGTGGAAATAGTCGGTGTGTGTAAAGTCCCTGTGGAAATAGTCGGTGTGTGTAAAGTCCCTGTGGAAATAGTCGGTGTGTGTAAAGTCCCTGTGGAAATAGTCGGTGTGTGTAAAGTCCCTGTGGAAATAGTCGGTGTGTGTAAAGTCCCTGTGGAAATAGTCGGTGTGTGTAAAGTCCCTGTGGAAATAGTCGGTGTGTGTAAAGTCCCTGTGGAAATAGTCGGTGTGTGTAAAGTCCCTGTGGAAATGAGTCGGTGTGTCTAAAGTCCCTGTGGAAATAGTCGGTGTGTGTAAAGTCCCTGTGGAAATAGTCGGTGTGTGTAAAGTCCCTGTGGAACTAGTTCCAGTGTGTAAAGTCCCTGAGGAAAAAGTATGTGTGTGTAAAGTCCCTGTGGAAATAGTCGGTGTGTGTAAAGTCCCTGTGGAAATAGTCGGTGTGTGTAAAGTCCCTGTGGAAATAGTCGGTGTGTGTAAAGTCCCTGTGGAAATAGTCGGTGTGTGTAAAGTCCCTGTGGAAATAGTCGGTGTGTGTAAAGTCCCTGTGGAAATAGTCGGTGTGTGTAAAGTCCCTGTGGAAATAGTCGGTGTGTGTAAAGTCCCTGTGGAAATAGTCGGTGTGTGTAAAGTCCCTGTGGAAATAGTTGGTGTGTGTAAAGTCCCTGTGGAAATAGTCGGTGTGTGTAAAGTCCCTGTGGAAATAGTCGGTGTGTGTAAAGTCCCTGTGGAAATAGTCGGTGTGTGTAAAGTCCTGTGGAAATAGTCGTGTGTGTACAGTCCCTGTGGAAATAGTCGGTGTGTGTAAAGTCCCTGTGGAAATAGTCGGTGTGTGTAAAGTCCCTGTGGAAATAGTCGGTGTGTGTAAAGTCCCTGTGGAAATAGTCGGTGTGTGTAAAGTCCCTGTGGAAATAGTCGGTGTGTGTAAAGTCCCTGTGGAAATAGTCGGTGTGTGTAAAGTCCCTGTGGAAATAGTCGGTGTGTGTAAAGTCCCTGTGGAAATAGTTGCTGTGTGTAAAGTCCCTGTGGAAATAGTTGGTGTGTGTAAAGTCCCTGTGGAAATAGTCGGTGTGTGTAAAGTCCCTGTGGAAATAGTTGGTGTGTGTAAAGTCCCTGTGGAAATAGTCGGTGTGTGTAAAGTCCCTGTGGAAATAGTCAGTGTGTGTAAAGTCCCTGTGGAAATAGTTGCTGTGTGTAAAGTCCCTGTGGAAATAGTTGGTGTGTGTAAAGTCCCTGTGGAAATAGTTGGTGTGTGTAAAGTCCCTGTGGAAATAGTCGGTGTGTGTAAAGTCCCTTTGGAAATAGTTGGTGTGTGTAAAGTCCCTGTGGAAATAGTCGGTGTGTGTAAAGTCCCTGTGGAAATAGTCGGTGTGTGTAAAGTCCCTGTGGAAATAGTTGGTGTGTGTAAAGTCCCTGTGGAAATAGTTGGTGTGTGTAAAGTCCCTGTGGAAATAGTCGGTGTGTGTAAAGTCCCTGTGGAAATAGTCGGTGTGTGTAAAGTCCCTGTGGAAATAGTAGGTGTGTGTAAAGTCCATTTGGAAATAGTCGGTGTGTGTAAAGTCCCTGTGGAAATAGTCGGTGTGTGTAAAGTCCCTGTGGAAATAGTCAGTGTGTGTAAAGTCCCTGTGGAAATAGTTGGTGTGTGTAAAGTCCCTGTGGAAATAGTCGGTGTGTGTAAAGTCCCTGTGGAAATAGTTGGTGTGTGTAAAGTCCCTGTGGAAATAGTCGGTGTGTGTAAAGTCCCTGTGGAAATAGTCGGTGTGTGTAAAGTCCCTGTGGAAATAGTCGGTGTGTGTAAAGTCCCTGTGGAAATAGTCGGTGTGTGTAAAGTCCCTGTGGAAATAGTCGGTGTGTGTAAAGTCCCTGTGGAAATAGTCGGTGTGTGTAAAGTCCCTGTGGAAATAGTCGGTGTGTGTAAAGTCCCTGTGGAAATAGTCGGTGTGTGTAAAGTCCCTGTGGAAATAGTCGGTGTGTGTAAAGTCCCTGTGGAAATAGTCGGTGTGTGTAAAGTCCCTGTGGAAATAGTCGGTGTGTGTAAAGTCCCTGTGGAAATAGTCGGTGTGTGTAAAGTCCCTGTGGAAATAGTCGGTGTGTGTAAAGTCCCTGTGGAAATAGTCGGTGTCTGTAAAGTCCCTGTGGAAATAGTCGGTGTGTGTAAAGTCCCTGTGGAAATAGTCGGTGTGTGTAAAGTCCCTGTGGAAATAGTCGGTGTGTGTAAAGTCCCTGTGGAAATAGTCGGTGTGTGTAAAGTCCCTGTGGAAATAGTCGGTGTGTGTAAAGTCCCTGTGGAAATAGTCGGTGTGTGTAAAGTCCCTGTGGAAATAGTCGGTGTGTGACAAAATAATCCACCACATCCACACGTTAATCCAAAACCCTGAGTCAACAATAAGGAAGGAAAACTCTGTTTCCTCACAGTTACGAACATTTATACAATAAACGTACGTCTTCTTTTCTGATGCTGCTCGGGCCTTCAGGGAAAACATCTCTAAAAAATAAATAAATGTATAAAATATTCATGCTTTACGCTGCTTCATTCATTCTATATGTGCCAAATGTTAAACAATTTTATATATATAAAAAATCAATAACAATCACATTGTGAAACATGTTTCAAGTAAAATTTTAAATATCAACTTTTATATTATTTATAAGATCCAAATGATAAAAATATCTCGGCTATATTCAAGGTGGCGTTTGAAACGTCTTTCTGCATAAATTAAAACAGATAAGTGTGTTCGGAGGTATTTTTAC
The DNA here is from genome assembly GCA_034769755.1 of Odontamblyopus lacepedii. NCBI lineage: Eukaryota > Metazoa > Chordata > Actinopteri > Gobiiformes > Gobiidae > Odontamblyopus > Odontamblyopus lacepedii. The sequence goes on along the minus strand of CM068360.1, from coordinate 36,931,179 downwards.
ATTAGAGCAGTTTTGGCCCCTCGCTGTGGTCCTCCTGTGTCAGTGTTTAAAATCAGGAACTAACATTATAAATGTAAAAAACATGGCCGGGACTGGGATGAAATTTGTAAAATGTTTAGAAAAGTCATAATGATCTAAAGTGTCTAAGTGACTCGCCTCAGCTCAGAGGCTCTTTAACTTGAACTAAGGTTAATTATTACAGAAATGTGGGTCAGTACTGTCCTCTCCCAGCAGAACATTAAACTTGATGACATGTGAGCGTTTGTATCAGACGTTTTAATAACAGCAGCATTCCCGATGTGAAGGGAGCAGAGCATCGACTCTGGAAGTTTCTCTTGTCTCCTGTGCTGTGGAAAAGTCTTCTCCATCTCTAATATTAGAGAAGAGCCACTCCATCCTCCTGACTTTATCCTCACCAGCTGGATAATCTGAGGTGACTTCGGCTTTTCCTGCCTTTTTTACCTGGTTTGGGTCGACATTTACATCATCTCCACGTTTAAGGGAATTCATCTTTAGTTCACTGCATCCCATATTTCTAAGGCTGCTTCGAAAGTCCCATCTTCTGCTTTAAAGTGATTTTCCAGGTCGATCTGATCTCTCTGGAATGCGATCTGAGCACAGAAGTACGATCTGAAGCACAGTGCGATCTGAACACAGAGTGCGATCTGAGCACAATGCGATCTGAGCACAGAGTACGATCTGTAAACAGAGTACGTCTGAGCACAGAGTACGATCTGAACACAGAGTACGATCTGAACACAGAGTACGATCTGAGCACAGAGTACGATCTGAGCACAGAGTACGATCTGAGCACAGAGTACGATCTGAGCACAGAGTACGATCTGAACACAGAGTACGATCTGAGCACAGAGTACGATCTGAGCACAGAGTACGATCTGAGCACAGAGTACGATCTGAACACAGAGTACGATCTGAACACAGAGTACGATCTGAGCACAGAGTACGATCTGAGCACAGAGTACGATCTGAACACAGAGTACGATCTGAGCACAGAGTACGATCTGAGCACAGAGTACGATCTGAGCACAGAGTACGATCTGAACACAGAGTACGATCTGAGCACAGAGTACGATCTGAACACAGAGTACGATCTGAACACAGAGTACGATCTGAACACAGAGTACGATCTGAGCACAGAGTACGATCTGAGCACAGAGTACGATCTGAACACAGAGTACGATCTGAACACAGAGTACGATCTGAGCACAGAGTACGATCTGAACACAGAGTACGATCTGAGCACAGAGTACGATCTGAGCACAGAGTACGATCTGAGCACAGAGTACGATCTGAGCACAGAGTACGATCTGAGCACAGAGTACGATCTGAACACAGAGTACGATCTGAACACAGAGTACGATCTGAGCACAGAGTACGATCTGAGCACAGAGTACGATCTGAGCACAGAGTACGATCTGAACACAGAGTACGATCTGAACACAGAGTACGATCTGAGCACAGAGTACGATCTGAACACAGAGTACGATCTGAGCACAGAGTACGATCTGAGCACAGAGTACGATCTGAGCACAGAGTACGATCTGAACACAGAGTACGATCTGAACACAGAGTACGATCTGAGCACAGAGTACGATCTGAACACAGAGTAAGATCTGAACACAGAGTACGATCTGAGCACAGAGTACGACCTGAGCACAGAGTACGATCTGAGCACAGAGTACGATCTGAGCACAGAGTACGATCTGAGCACAGAGTACGATCTGAACACAGAGTACGATCTGAACACAGAGTACGATCTGAACACAGAGTACGATCTGAGCACAGAGTACGATCTGAGCACAGAGTACGATCTGAGCACAGAGTACGATCTGAGCACAGAGTACGATCTGAGCACAGAGTACGATCTGAACACAGAGTACGATCTGAGCACAGAGTACGATCTGAACACAGAGTACGATCTGAACACAGAGTACGATCTGAGCACAGAGTACGATCTGAGCACAGAGTACGATCTGAGCACAGAGTACGATCTGAGCACAGAGTACGATCTGAGCACAGAGTACGATCTGAGCACAGAGTACGATCTGAACACAGAGTACGATCTGAACACAGAGTACGATCTGAGCACAGAGTACGATCTGAGCACAGAGTACGATCTGAGCACAGAGTACGATCTGAGCACAGAGTACGATCTGAACACAGAGTACGATCTGAGCACAGAGTACGATCTGAACACAGAGTACGATCTGAGCACAGAGTACGATCTGAACACAGAGTACGATCTGAACACAGAGTACGATCTGAGCACAGAGTACGATCTGAGCACAGAGTACGATCTGAACACAGAGTACGATCTGAGCACAGAGTACGATCTGAACACAGAGTACGATCTGAGCACAGAGTACGATCTGAACACAGAGTACGATCTGAGCACAGAGTACGATCTGAGCACAGAGTACGATCTGAGCACAGAGTACGATCTGAGCACAGAGTACGATCTGAACACAGAGTACGATCTGAGCACAGAGTACGATCTGAGCACAGAGTACGATCTGAACACAGAGTACGATCTGAGCACAGAGTACGATCTGAGCACAGAGTACGATCTGAACACAGAGTACGATCTGAGCACAGAGTACGATCTGAGCACAGAGTACGATCTGAGCACAGAGTACGATCTGAGCACAGAGTACGATCTGAACACAGAGTACGATCTGAGCACAGAGTAGCCAGATCGTGGCCAGAACCACGATGTCTGGTTGGTTCATCACTGTTCTGTCAGTCTGGATCTGAGTCCCACAGGATCTTGGCTCATTCTCCACAACCTTTGGAGGTGTTTCCCTCCTTGATCCTGGGGTTTCCAGCCCGTCCTCTGCACAGATGTCCTTTGGAGGTGTTTCCCTCCTTGATCCTGGGGTTTCCAGCCCGTCCTCTGCACAGATGTCCTTTGGAGGTGTTTCCCTCCTTGATCCTGGGGTTTCCAGCCCGTCCTCTGCACAGATGTCCTTTGGAGGTGTTTCCCTCCTTGATCCTGGGGTTTCCAGCCCGTCCTCTGCACAGATGTCCTTTGGAGGTGTTTCCCTCCTTGATCCTGGGGTTTCCAGCCCGTCCTCTGCACAGATGTCCTTTGGAGGTGTTTCCCTCCTTGATCCTGGGGTTTCCAGCCCGTCCTCTGCACAGATGTCCTTTGGAGGTGTTTCCCTCCTTGATCCTGGGGTTTCCAGCCCGTCCTCTGCACAGATGTCCTTTGGAGGTGTTTCCCACCTTGATCCTGGGGTTTCCAGCCCGTCCTCTGCACAGATGTCCTTTGGAGGTGTTTCCCACCTTGATCCTGGGGTTTCCAGCCCGTCCTCTGCACAGATGTCCTTTGGAGGTGTTTCCCTCCTTGATCCTGGGGTTTCCAGCCCGTCCTCTGCACAGATGTCCTTTGGAGGTGTTTCCCTCCTTGATCCTGGGGTTTCCAGCCCGTCCTCTGCACAGATGTCCTTTGGAGGTGTTTCCCTCCTTGATCCTGGGGTTTCCAGCCCGTCCTCTGCACAGATGTCCTTTGGAGGTGTTTCCCTCCTTGATCCTGGGGTTTCCAGCCCGTCCTCTGCACAGATGTCCTTTGGAGGTGTTTCCCACCTTGATCCTGGGGTTTCCAGCCCGTACTCTGCACAGATGTTTCTGTACACTGTGCCGCTACTTGGTTATGTGGCTCCATGTTTCCCTGCAGCATCTGACACCTGCAGTTATGTGCTGGACTGTCTCAGGCACTTCTTTGCACTACACCTTGGGTCTTGTCTGGTGTGGTAGATCTGGGCCTCTATTGCTCGGGTGCTCAAGGCTCCTGTGCTCCAGGATGAGCCTCTGTGTGTCCTTCATGATGGTCCCTCCAGCACCTCTTCCTCTGCCCCACTGTCTGAGACATTCTCTGAGCGTCATCAGTCCATGTGTGTGGCATTGAGTCAGAGGATTTCTTGTAATCAGTCCAGGCAGTGCACAGGTTGGTCTGACGGGTTCTGCAGTCACGAGCGACTGTTCGGTCAAGTTGGTGTTTGGCTCCCCTGGTGTTTTTGCCGATGCCCTTCTGTGCTGCACTGTGCTGTACCCTTTGAGGATCCTTCAGGATCAGGATCGTACGCCCTTGGGTGAGCCATTCAGGGTGAGTTCAGGTCAGTCGCTGCCTCGCTCAGCGTGATACTTATTGGGGCTTCCTTCCCAGTCTCTGGTTGGGGAGTTAGTGTTAACTCCCCTCTGACCCTCTTGGTCCAATCCTGTTTACTCTGTATATGTTGCCATTAGGTAACATTATCAGAAAACATGGCATTAATTTCCACTGCTATGCTGATGACACTCAGCTGTACTTATCAATGAAACCTAATCAGATCAAATGGATAAGCTCAGTGCCTGTGTGAAGGACATCAAAACCTGGATGACCCTGAATTACCTCCTCTTAAACCCTGAAAAAACAGAGGTCATTGTTGTCGGTCCTAAAGGTCAGAGAGATTCTCTGTCAGACCAGATAATCTCACTTGACAATGTGAGTATAGCCTCTAGCTCTACTGTAAAAAACCTTGGAGTCGTATTTGACCAAAATCTCTCATTCACAGCTCATATAAACCAAGCTTGTAAAACTGCATATTTTCACCTGCGAAACATAACTAAAATCAGAAAAATTTTGCCTAAAAATGATGCTGAAAAACTTATCCATGCATTTGTTACATCCAGACTAGATTACTGTAATTCTCTGCTCACCGCCTGCGCTAAAGGTACTTTAAGAAGCTTCCAGTTGGTCCAAAATGCAGCGGCCAGAGTCCTAACAGGAACTAAAAGGCGTGATCACATCAGTCCTGTGTTAAAATCACTGCACTGGCTTCCTGTCGAGTTTAGAATTAGATTCAAAGTTCTCCTCCTGACATACAAAGCCTTAAACAATATGGCCCCATCATATCTTCAGGATGCCATTGTCCCCTATCAGCCAAATAGAGCACTTCGCTCTCAGAATGCAGGATTATTAGTGGTTCCTAGAGTGTCTAAAAGTACAGTGGGGAGAGCCTTCAGTTACCAAGCTCCTGTGTTATGGAATCAACTCCTGTTGATGTTAAACAGGCTCCACAGTCTCTTTATTTAAGACCAGGCTTAAAACCTTCCTCTTCGGAATAGCTTATGACCAGGTTACTTAGTTGATGTCACTAAGATAAGCTGCTGCAGGAGATAACAAGCTGGGGGAAGTGTGGCAACCTGAGCACTGTCCTCTGTTTCCTCCTATTTTCTCATCAGCATCACTCACTATGTTCTCATCTGTAGTTTGTTCATTGCTATTCACATGTTGTCCCCTGTCCCACTCCCCCTGTGGAGTGGAACTCTTTCAGACGCCTGATGGCAGCTGGACCCATCTCCTCCTCCTCGCCCCTCTCCTCCTCCTCGCCCCTCTCCTCCTCCTCGCCCCTCTCCTCCTCCTCACCCGGCTCCTCCTCCTCCTCGCCCCTCTCCTCCTCCTCACCCCTCTCCTCCTCCTCCTCCTCCTCCTCGCCCGGCTCCTCCTCCTCGCCCCTCTTCTCCTCCTCCTCGCCCGGCCTCCTCCTCCTCGCCCGGCTCCTCCCCCACCTGGGTAGCTGTGGTCATACTGAACTGGCCCACGGGCCTGGACATCTATAGCCTGTCCGTCCATGGGAGTGGATCTCTCCTTCACTGTAGTTCTCCCCGAGGTTTCTTCTTTTTCCCAGGACCCTGGGTTTTTTGGAGTTTTTCCTTGCTGAGAAGGAGGGTCTAAGGACAGGGGATGACTGGACCATGTTTCATTTGCTGCTTTACATGAATGTTGTTTCTTCCTGTTTTGATATGTCTGTGTGTGTTTTACTCATCCTTAGGGGCAACTGTTGATTTTTGGCGCGATTTTGGGCGCTACAAAAATAAATTGAATTGAACTGAATGTTGGAGAACGTCCATGTTGGAGAACGTCCATGTTGGAGAACGTCCATGTTGGAGAACGTCCGTGTTGGAGAACGTCCGTGTTGGAGAACGTCCATGTTGGAGAACGTCCGTGTTGGAGAACGTCCATGTTGGAGAACGTCCATGTTGGAGAACGTCCGTGTTGGAGAACGTCCATGTTGGAGAACGTCCATGTTGGAGAACGTCCGTGTTGGAGAACGTCCGTGTTGGAGAACGTCCATGTTGGAGAACGTCCATGTTGGAGAACGTCCATGTTGGAGAACGTCCATGTTGGAGAACGTCCGTGTTGGAGAACGTCCGTGTTGGAGAACGTCCATGTTGGAGAACGTCCATGTTGGAGAACGTTCTCTGAATAAAGGTGTAAAGATCGAGAGTCTGAGCTGCACCAGGTGAACGACGACAGAAAAACCTCCGTCCTTCAGAAAGACAAAACCAGAGAGAAATGTGTCCATCCCGATCTGTAAAATAAAATACAGAATAAATATAAGATATTCAAGTAAACAGTAACTTAGTAACGATGTAGGATTTAAAGATTCATAAATAAAAATAAAAAGACTCATGTTTTTATTCTCTTATGTTCCTGAGCTCTGTGTTTGTGCAGAACAAACCGAATCTTCTGAAACACCCGGTTCAGATTCTTCTGGGGCGTTTTGCTCACTGACATTTGTGGGACTTCCTGTTGCGATCAGTCATGTGACCCGCTCAGCTGGAGTCATGTGACCCGCTCAGCTGGAGTCATGTGACCTGACATTTTCTCGGAGCGTCTGATTGGTCCGTTTGGTTCTGTTGGTTCAGTGAATCTGATTCTTTTAGTTCATGAAGTCTGGGTCTGGTTCAGTCCTGGTTCAGTCCTGGTTTAGTCCTGGTTCAGTCCTGGTTCAGTCCTGGTTCAGTCCTGGTTCAGTCCTGGTTCAGTCCTGGTTTAGTCCTGGTTTAGTCCTGGTTCAGTCCTGGTTCAGTCCTGGTTCAGTCCTGGTTTAGTTCTGGTTCAGTCCTGGTTCAGTCCTGGTTCAGTCCTGGTTTAGTTCTGGTTCAGTCCTGGTTCAGTCCTGGTTCAGTCCTGGTTCAGTCCTGGTTTAGTCCTGGTTTAGTCCTGGTTTAGTCCTGGTTCAGTCCTGGTTTAGTCCTGGTTTAGTCCTGGTTTAGTTCTGGTTTAGTTCTGGTTCAGTCCTGGTTTAGTCCTGGTTTAGTTCTGGTTCAGTCCTGGTTTAGTCCTGGTTTAGTTCTGGTTTAGTCCTGGTTCAGTCCTGGTTTAGTTCTGGTTCAGTCCTGGTTTAGTTCTGGTTCAGTCCTGGTTTAGTCCTGGTTTAGTTCTGGTTCAGTCCTGGTTTAGTCCTGGTTTAGTTCTGGTTCAGTCCTGGTTTAGTCCTGGTTTAGTTCTGGTTTAGTCCTGGTTCAGTCCTGGTTTAGTTCTGGTTCAGTCCTGGTTTAGTTCTGGTTCAGTCCTGGTTTAGTCCTGGTTTAGTTCTGGTTCAGTCCTGGTTTAGTCCTGGTTTAGTTCTGGTTTAGTCCTGGTTCAGTCCTGGTTTAGTTCTGGTTCAGTCCTGGTTTAGTCCTGGTTTAGTTCTGGTTCAGTCCTGGTTTAGTTCTGGTTCAGTCCTGGTTCAGTCCTGGTTCAGTCCTGGTTCAGTCCTGGTTTAGTTCTGGTTCAGTCCTGGTTTAGTCCTGGTTTAGTTCTGGTTCAGTCCTGGTTTAGTCCTGGTTCAGTCCTGGTTTAGTCCTGGTTTAGTCCTGGTTTAGTTCTGGTTTAGTTCTGGTTCAGTCCTGGTTTAGTTCTGGTTCAGTCCTGGTTTAGTCCTGGTTTAGTTCTGGTTTAGTCCTGGTTCAGTCCTGGTTTAGTTCTGGTTCAGTCCTGGTTTAGTTCTGGTTCAGTCCTGGTTTAGTCCTGGTTTAGTTCTGGTTCAGTCCTGGTTCAATCCTGGTTTAGTCCTGGTTCAGTCCTGGTTTAGTCCTGGTTCAATCCTGGTTTAGTTCTGGTTCAGTCCTGGTTCAGTCCTGGTTCAGTCCTGGTTTAGTCCTGGTTCAGTCCTGGTTTAGTCCTGGTTTAGTCCTGGTTTAGTCCTGGTTCAGTCCTGGTTTAGTCCTGGTTTAGTCCTGGTTTAGTCCTGGTTTAGTTCTGGTTCAGTCCTGGTTTAGTCCTGGTTTAGTCCTGGTTTAGTCCTGGTTTAGTCCTGGTTCAGTCCTGGTTTAGTCCTGGTTTAGTCCTGGTTTAGTTCTGGTTCAGTCCTGGTTTAGTCCTGGTTCAGTCCTGGTTTAGTCCTGGTTCAGTCCTGGTTTAGTTCTGGTTCAGTCCTGGTTTAGTTCTGGTTTAGTTCTGGTTCAGTCCTGGTTTAGTTCTGGTTCAGTCCTGGTTTAGTTCTGGTTCAGTCCTGGTTTAGTTCTGGTTTAGTTCTGGTTCAGTCCTGGTTTAGTTCTGGTTCAGTCCTGGTTTAGTCCTGGTTTAGTTCTGGTTCAGTCCTGGTTCAATCCTGGTTTAGTCCTGGTTCAGTCCTGGTTTAGTCCTGGTTTAGTTCTGGTTCAGTCCTGGTTCAATCCTGGTTTAGTCCTGGTTCAGTCCTGGTTTAGTCCTGGTTTAGTCCTGGTTTAGTCCTGGTTTAGTCCTGGTTCAGTCCTGGTTGAGTCCTGGTTTAGTCCTGGTTTAGTCCTGGTTTAGTTCTGGTTCAGTCCTGGTTTAGTCCTGGTTTAGTCCTGGTTTAGTCCTGGTTTAGTCCTGGTTCAGTCCTGGTTTAGTCCTGGTTTAGTCCTGGTTTAGTTCTGGTTCAGTCCTGGTTTAGTCCTGGTTCAGTCCTGGTTTAGTCCTGGTTCAGTCCTGGTTTAGTTCTGGTTCAGTCCTGGTTTAGTTCTGGTTTAGTTCTGGTTCAGTCCTGGTTTAGTTCTGGTTCAGTCCTGGTTTAGTTCTGGTTCAGTCCTGGTTTAGTTCTGGTTTAGTTCTGGTTCAGTCCTGGTTTAGTTCTGGTTCAGTCCTGGTTTAGTCCTGGTTTAGTTCTGGTTCAGTCCTGGTTCAATCTTGGTTTAGTCCTGGTTCAGTCCTGGTTTAGTCCTGGTTTAGTTCTGGTTCAGTCCTGGTTCAATCCTGGTTTAGTCCTGGTTTAGTCCTGGTTTAGTTCTGGTTCAGTCCTGGTTCAATCCTGGTTTAGTCCTGGTTTAGTCCTGGTTCAGTCCTGGTTTAGTTCTGGTTCAGTCCTGGTTTAGTTCTGGTTCAGTCCTGGTTTAGTCCTGGTTTAGTTCTGGTTCAGTCCTGGTTTAGTCCTGGTTCAGTCCTGGTTTAGTTCTGGTTCAGTCCTGGTTTAGTTCTGGTTCAGTCCTGGTTTAGTTCTGGTTTAGTTCTGGTTCAGTCCTGGTTTAGTTCTGGTTCAGTCCTGGTTTAGTCCTGGTTTAGTTCTGGTTCAGTCCTGGTTCAATCCTGGTTTAGTCCTGGTTCAGTCCTGGTTTAGTTCTGGTTCAGTCCTGGTTTAGTTCTGGTTTAGTTCTGGTTCAGTCCTGGTTTAGTCCTGGTTCAGTCCTGGTTTAGTCCTGGTTTAGTCCTGGTTCAGTCCTGGTTCAATCCTGGTTTAGTTCTGGTTCAGTCCTGGTTCAGTCCTGGTTTAGTTCTGGTTCAGTCCTGGTTCAGTCCTGGTTCAGTCCTGATTTAGTCCTGGTTTAGTCCTGGTTTAGTCCTGGTTTAGTTCTGGTTTAGTCCTGGTTTAGTCCTGGTTTAGTCCTGGTTTAGTTCTGGTTCAGTCCTGGTTTAGTCCTGGTTCAGTCCTGGTTTAGTCCTGGTTTAGTCCTGGTTTAGTCCTGGTTTAGTCCTGGTTCAGTCCTGGTTTAGTCCTGGTTCAGTCCTGGTTTAGTTCTGGTTCAGTCCTGGTTTAGTTCTGGTTCAGTCCTGGTTTAGTTCTGGTTTAGTTCTGGTTCAGTCCTGGTTTAGTTCTGGTTCAGTCCTGGTTTAGTCCTGGTTCAGTCCTGGTTTAGTTCTGGTTCAGTCCTGGTTTAGTCCTGGTTTAGTTCTGGTTCAGTCCTGGTTTAGTTCTGGTTCAGTCCTGGTTTAGTTCTGGTTCAGTCCTGGTTTAGTTCTGGTTTAGTTCTGGTTCAGTCCTGGTTTAGTCCTGGTTCAGTCCTGGTTTAGTCCTGGTTTAGTCCTGGTTCAGTCCTGGTTCAGTCCTGGTTTAGTCCTGGTTTAGTCCTGGTTCAGTCCTGGTTTAGTCCTGGTTTAGTCCTGGTTTAGTCCTGGTTTAGTCCTGGTTCAGTCCTGGTTTAGTCCTGGTTTAGTCCTGGTTTAGTCCTGGTTTAGTCCTGGTTTAGTCCTGGTTCAGTCCTGGTTTAGTCCTGGTTTAGTCCTGGTTTAGTCCTGGTTTAGTCCTGGTTTAGTCCTGGTTCAGTCCTGGTTCAGTCCTGGTTTAGTCCTGGTTTAGTCCTGGTTTAGTCCTGGTTTAGTCCTGGTTCAGTCCTGGTTTAGTCCTGGTTTAGTCCTGGTTCAGTCCTGGTTTAGTCCTGGTTTAGTCC
>CM068360.1:36893281-36913281 GCA_034769755.1 Odontamblyopus lacepedii | reverse complement strand
CAGAGTTCAGGACGTTATGGGGACGTCTGACACAGGAAAACCACTTTATTCCTGAATATTCCGGAGCAAAGAAACGCTGTAACGTCTTTTCGGGTGATGTTTGTGCGTCCGAGTCCACTGAAGGTCCAGACACAAACCCTCTTCAGGACCAGGAGGATTCTGTCCAAACCAGGACCACGGCTTTTCCACTTTTAAAATAATCTATAACAAATATGAACTTTGTTGTTCTCAATATTATTCATTGATTTGGATGATTTGTGATTAAATATTTATTAGTAATGATTTATTTGAGTTCATGAGATTTTCTCTGTTTCATGAGCTAATTTCTGTATTTTTGTCTGTTTATTTCGAAATGTCGTTTGTGTAAATTAAAGCCTCTTCACACAAACACGACTCTGAGTTTAAGGCGACACTGGCAGCTCAGAGCGTCTGAAGGTGTGAAACATCACGTGGCTCTTCTGAAGGTGTGAAACATCACGTGGCTCTGCTGAAGGTGTGAAACATCACGTGGCTCTGCTGAAGGTGTGAAACATCACGTGGCTCTTGTGAAGGTGTGAAACATCACGTGGCTCTTCTGAAGGTGTGAAACATCACGTGGCTCTTCTGAAGGTGTGAAACATCACGTGGCTCTGCTGAAGGTGTGAAACATCACGTGGCTCTGCTGAAGGTGTGAAACATCACGTGGCTCTGCTGAAGGTGTGAAACATCACGTGGCTCTTCTGAAGGTGTGAAACATCACGTGGCTCTTCTGAAGGTGTGAAACATCACGTGGCTCTTCTGAAGGTGTGAAACATCACGTGGCTCTGCTGAAGGTGTGAAACATCACGTGGCTCTTCTGAAGGTGTGAAACATCACGTGGCTCTTCTGAAGGTGTGAAACATCATGTGGCTCTTCTGAAGGTGTGAAACATCACGTGGCTCTGCTGAAGGTGTGAAACATCACGTGGCTCTGCTGAAGGTGTGAAACATCACGTGGCTCTGCTGAAGGTGTGAAACATCACGTGGCTCTTCTGAAGGTGTGAAACATCATGTGGCTCTTCTGAAGGTGTGAAACATCACGTGGCTCTGCTGAAGGTGTGAAACATCACGTGGCTCTGCTGAAGGTGTGAAACATCACGTGGCTCTGCTGAAGGTGTGAAACATCACGTGGCTCTTCTGAAGGTGTGAAACATCACGTGGCTCTGCTGAAGGTGTGAAACATCACGTGGCTCTGCTGAAGGTGTGAAACATCACGTGGCTCTTCTGAAGGTGTGAAACATCACGTGGCTCTGCTGAAGGTGTGAAACATCACGTAGCTCTTCTGAAGGTGTGAAACATCACGTGGCTCTTGTGAAGGTGTGAAACATCACGTGGCTCTGCTGAAGGTGTGAAACATCACGTGGCTCTTGTGAAGGTGTGAAACATCACATGGCTCTGCTGAAGGTGTGAAACATCACGTGGCTCTTCTGCAGGTGTGAAACATCACATGGCTCTGCTGAAGGTGTGAAACATCACGTGGCTCTTCTGAAGGTGTGAAACATCACATGGCTCTTCTGAAGGTGTGAAACATCACGTGGCTCTGCTGAAGGTGTGAAACATCACGTGGCTCTGCTGAAGGTGTGAAACATCACGTGGCTCTGCTGAAGGTGTGAAACATCACGTGGCTCTTGTGAAGGTGTGAAACATCACGTGGCTCTGCTGAAGGTGTGAAACATCACGTGGCTCTTGTGAAGGTGTGAAACATCACATGGCTCTGCTGAAGGTGTGAAACATCACGTGGCTCTGCTGAAGGTGTGAAACATCACGTGGCTCTGCTGAAGGTGTGAAACATCACGTGGCTCTGCTGAAGGTGTGAAACATCACGTGGCTCTGCTGAAGGTGTGAAACATCACGTGGCTCTTCTGAAGGTGTGAAACATCATGTGGCTCTTCTGAAGGTGTGAAACATCACGTGGCTCTGCTGAAGGTGTGAAACATCACGTGGCTCTGCTGAAGGTGTGAAACATCACGTGGCTCTGCTGAAGGTGTGAAACATCACGTGGCTCTTCTGAAGGTGTGAAACATCACGTGGCTCTGCTGAAGGTGTGAAACATCAAGTGGCTCTGCTGAAGGTGTGAAACATCACGTGGCTCTTCTGAAGGTGTGAAACATCACGTGGCTCTGCTGAAGGTGTGAAACATCACGTGGCTCTTCTGAAGGTGTGAAACATCACGTGGCTCTTGTGAAGGTGTGAAACATCACGTGGCTCTGCTGAAGGTGTGAAACATCACGTGGCTCTTGTGAAGGTGTGAAACATCACGTGGCTCTGCTGAAGGTGTGAAACATCACGTGGCTCTTCTGCAGGTGTGAAACATCACATGGCTCTGCTGAAGGTCTGAAACATCACGTGGCTCTTCTGAAGGTGTGAAACATCACATGGCTCTTCTGAAGGTGTGAAACATCACGTGGCTCTGCTGAAGGTGTGAAACATCACGTGGCTCTGCTGAAGGTGTGAAACATCACGTGGCTCTGCTGAAGGTGTGAAACATCACGTGGCTCTTGTGAAGGTGTGAAACATCACGTGGCTCTGCTGAAGGTGTGAAACATCACGTGGCTCTTGTGAAGGTGTGAAACATCACATGGCTCTGCTGAAGGTGTGAAACATCACGTGGCTCTTCTGCAGGTGTGAAACATCACATGGCTCTGCTGAAGGTCTGAAACATCACGTGGCTCTTCTGAAGGTGTGAAACATCACGTGGCTCTTCTGAAGGTGTGAAACATCACGTGGCTCTGCTGAAGGTGTGAAACATCACGTGGCTCTGCTGAAGGTGTGAAACATCACGTGGCTCTTCTGAAGGTGTGAAACATCACGTGGCTCTTCTGAAGGTGTGAAACATCACATGGCTCTGCTGAAGGTCTGAAACATCACGTGGCTCTTCTGAAGGTGTGAAACATCACATGGCTCTTCTGAAGGTGTGAAACATCACGTGGCTCTGCTGAAGGTGTGAAACATCACGTGGCTCTGCTGAAGGTGTGAAACATCACGTGGCTCTTCTGAAGGTGTGAAACATCACGTGGCTCTGCTGAAGGTGTGAAACATCACGTGGCTCTGCTGAAGGTGTGAAACATCACGTGGCTCTGCTGAAGGTGTGAAACATCACGTGGCTCTTCCCCCTCTCCTCTTCCTCTCCTCCTCCTCTCCTCCTCTCCTCCTTTCCTTCTCTCCTCTGAAACATCCTCCTCTCCTGCCGTGTGAAACATCCTCCTCCTCTGCTGAAGGTCTGAAACATCACTCTCTCCTCCTGCAGGTGTGAAACATCCTCCTCTCCTCCTCTCCTTCTCTCCGTGTTTCCTCCTCCTCTCCTCGTCTCCTCCTCCTCCCTTCCTCATCTCCTCCTCTCCTCGTCTCCTCCTCCTCTCCTCCTCCTCCCCTCCTCCCTTCCTCATCTCCTCCTCTCCTCCTCTCCTGCTCTCCTCATCCTCTCCTCCTCCTCCTCTCCTTGTCTCCTCCTCCTCTCCTCCTCGTCTCCTCCTCCTCCCCTCTTTTCCTCCTCCTCTCCTCCTCCCTTCCTCATCTCCTCCTCTCCTCCTCGTCTCCTCCTTCTCTCTTCCTCCTCTCCTCCTCCTCTCATCTCCTCCTCCTCTCCTCGTCTCCTCCTCCTCTCCTTCTCCTCTCCTCGTCTCTTCCTCCTCTCCTCCTCCTCGTCTCCTCCTCCTCTCCTCCTCTCCTGCTCTCCTCCTCCTCTCCTCCTCTCCTCATCCTCTCCTCCTCCTCCTCTCCTTGTCTCCTCCTCCTCTCCTCCTCGTCTCCTCCTTCTCTCCTCCTCCCCTCTTTTCCTCCTCCTCTCCTCCTCTCCTCCTCTCCTCCTCCTCCTCTCCTCCTCCTCTCCTCCTCTCCTCCTCCTCCTCTCCTCTCCTCCTCCTCCTCTCCTCCTCTCCTCCTCTCCTCCTCCTCCTCTCCTCCTCGTCTCCTCCTTCTCTCCTCCTCCCCTCTTTTCCTCCTCCTCTCCTCCTCTCCTCCTCCTCCTCCTCCTCCTCTCCTCCTCCTCTCCTCTCCTCCTCCTCCTCCTCTCCTCTCCTCCTCATCCTCTCCTCCTCTCCTCCTCTCCTCCTCCTTCTCTCTTCCTCCTCTCCTCCTCCTCTCATCTCCTCCTCCTCTCCTCGTCTCCTCCTCCTCTCCTTCTCCTCTCCTCGTCTCTTCCTCCTCTCCTCCTCCTCGTCTCCTCCTCCTCTCCTCCTCTCCTGCTCTCCTCCTCCTCTCCTCCTCTCCTCATCCTCTCCTCCTCCTCCTCTCCTTGTCTCCTCCTCCTCTCCTCCTCGTCTCCTCCTTCTCTCCTCCTCCCCTCTTTTCCTCCTCCTCTCCTCCTCTCCTCCTCTCCTCCTCCTCCTCTCCTCCTCCTCTCCTCCTCTCCTCCTCCTCCTCTCCTCTCCTCCTCATCCTCTCCTCCTCTCCTCCTCTCCTCCTCCCTTCCTCCTCTCCTCCTCTCCTCCTCCTCTCCTCCTCCTCCTCTCCTCCTCCTCTCCCTTCAGTTCTTTTAGTTCATTTGTAACATCACGGTTCAGTCACATTCACAGACACTTCTTCATGTTAGACTCTTCTCTCCGTCTCTCTCTCCTCCTCCTCCCATCATCCCCTTCACCACCTCCTCCCCTCCTCCACCTCATCCCCTCCTCCACCTCCTCCCCTCCTCCACCCCTCCCCCTCCTCCTCTTTCTTCCGTCTTTCTTCAGCACATTACTGTTCAGTCACATTCACAGACACTTCTTCACATTAGACTCCAGGTGAAAATGACTTCAATAAAACTCATTATTCTGAATCTGACAATAAAACTGCACCTCCTCCTCCTCCTGCTGCACCTCCTGTTCCTGCTGCTGCACCTCCTGCACCTGCACCTCCTGTTCCTGCTGCTGCACCTCCTGCACCTGCACCTCCTGTTCCTGCTGCTGCACCTCCTGTTCCTGCACCTCCTGTTCCTGCTGCTGCACCTCCTGTTCCTGCACCTCCTCCTCCTGCTGCTGCACCTCCTGTTCCTGCTGCTGCACCTCCTGCACCTGCACCTCCTGCACCTGCTGTTCCTGCACCTCCTGTTCCTGCACCTCCTGCAGCACCTCCTCTTGCTGCACCTCCTGTTCCTGCACCTCCTGCACATCCTCCTGCTGCTGCACCTCCTGTTCCTGCACCTACTCCTCCTGCTGCACCTCCTGTTCCTGCACCTCCTCCTCCTGCTGCACCTCCTGTTCCTGCACCTCCTGCACCTGCTGCTGCACCTCCTGTTCCTGCACCTCCTGCACATCCTCCTGCTGCTGCACCTCCTGTTCCTGCACCTACTCCTCCTGCTGCACCTCCTGTTCCTGCACCTCCTCCTCCTGCTGCACCTCCTCCTCCTGCTGCACCTCCTGTTCCTGCACCTCCTCCTCCTGCTGCACCTCCTGTTCCTGCACCTCCTGCACCACCTCCTCCTGCTCCTCCTCCTCCTGCTGCACCTCCTGTTCCTGCACCTCCTGCAGCACCTCCTCCTCCTGCACCTCCTCCTCCTGCTGCACCTCCTGTTCATGGTCCTCCTGCACCTCCTCCTGCTGCACCTCCTCCTCCTGCTGCACCTCCTGTTCCTGCTGCACCTCCTGTTCCTGCACCTCCTGCTGCTGCACCTCCTGTTCCTGCACCTCCTGCTCCTGCTGCACCTCCTGTTCCTGCACCTCCTGCAGCACCTCCTCCTCCTGCTGCACCTCCTGTTCCTGCACCTCCTGCACCTCCTCCTCCTGCTGCACCTCCTGTTCCTGCACCTCCTGTTCCCGCTGCACCTCCTGCACCTCCTCCTCCTGCTGCACCTCCTGTTCCTGCACCTCCTGTTCCTGCTGCACCTCCTGTTCCTGCTGCACCTCCTGCTGCACCTCCTCCTCCTGCTGCACCTCCTCTTCTCCTCCTCTTCCTGTACCTCCTCCTCCCCTCCTCCCTCGTCTCCTCCTCCCTCGCCTCCTCCCCCCTCGTCTCCTCCCTCGCCTCCTCCCTCGTCTCCTCCTTCGTCTCCTCCTCCCTCGTCTCCTCCGTCTCCTCCTCCCTCGTCTCCTCCTCCCTCGTCTCCTGCCCCATCGTCTCCTCCTCCCTCGTCTCCTCCTCCCTCGTCTCCTCCCTCGTCTCCTCCTCCCTCGTCTCCTCCTCCTTCGTCTCCTCCTCCCTCGCCTCCTCCCTCGTCTCCTCCTTCGTCTCCTCCTCCCTCGTCTCCTCCTCCCTCGTCTCCTCCCTCGTCTCCTCCTCCCTCGTCTCCTCCTCCTTCGTCTCCTCCTCCCTCGCCTCCTCCCTCGTCTCCTCCCTCGTCTCCTCCTTCGTCTCCTCCTCCCTCGTCTCCTCCCTCGTCTCCTCCTCCCTCGTCTCCTCCTTCGTCTCCTCCTCCCTCGTCTCCTCCTTCGTCTCCTCCTCCCTCGTCTCTTCCTCCCTCGTCTCCTCCTTCGTCTCCTCCTCCCTCGTCTCTTCCTCCCTCATCTCCTGCCCCCTCGTCTCCTCCTCCCTCGTCTCCTCCTCCCTCGGCTCCTGCCCCCTCGGCTCCTGCCCCCTCGTCTCCTCCTCCCTCGTCTCCTCCTCCCTCGTCTCCTCCTCCCTCGTTTCCTCCTCCCTCATTTCCTCCCTCGTCTCCTCCTCCCTCGTCTCCTCCTCCCTTGTCTCCTCCCTCGTCTCTTCCTCCCTCGACTCCTCCCTAGTCTCCTCCTCCCTCGTCTCCTCCTCCCTCGTCTCCTCCTCCCTCGTTTCCTCCCTTGTCTCCTCCCTCGTCTCCTCCTCCCTGGTCTCCTCTCTCATCTCCTCCTCCCTCGTCTCCTCTCTTGTCTCCTCCTCCCTCGTCTCCTTCCTCGTCTCCTCCTCCCTCGTCTCCTCCTCCCTCGCCTCCTCCTCCCTCGTCTCCTCCCTTGTCTCCTCCTCCCTCGTCTCCTCCCTCGTCTCCTGCCCCCTCGTCTCCTCTCCTTGTTGTTAGGACCTTTCACTTCTCGTTTTTCTTGTTAAATTTGCAGACTCAGCACTGACTCCAGACGCTGCGCTGTGATTGGTCCAGTCCTCCTCCCCTTCGTTCTGATTGGCTGACATTTGCTATAGCCCCGCCCCTGGTCTGACAGGTGAAGCGCACCTGACTTACAGTTCGATTTACGACAGGTGTTAACCTTCTGCTCAGAGGCGCTTCACATTTTACATTCAACTTTTATCTCCCCATAAAGACGCGATTTAAGACCTGCCCCACAACCCCCGAGCAACACACTCCACCACCCGGAATCTGCCCCACAACCCCCGAGCAACACACTCCACCACCCGGAATCTACCCCACAACCCCTGAGCAACACACTCCACCACCCGGAATCTGCCCCACAACCCCCGAGCAACACACTCCACCACCCGGAATCTGCTCCACAACCCCTGAGCAACACACTCCACCACCCGGAATCTACCCCACAACCCCTGAGCAACACACTCCACCACCCGGAATCTGCTCCACAACCCCTGAGCAACACACTCCACCACCCGGAATCTGCTCCACAACCCCCGAGCAACACACTCCACCCGGAATCTGCTCCACAACCCCTGAGCAACACACTCCACCACCCGGAATCTACCCCACAACCCCCGAGCAACACACTCCACCACCCGGAATCTGCCCCACAACCCCTGAGCAACACACTCCACCACCCGGAATCTGCCCCACAACCCCTGAGCAACACACTCCACCACCCGGAATCTGCCCCACAACCCCTGAGCAACACACTCCACCACCCGGAATCTGCCCCACAACCCCAGAGCAACACACTCCACCACCCGAAACTGCCCCACAACCCCTGAGCAACACACTCCACCCGGAATCTGCCCCACAACCCCTGAGCAACACACTCCACCACCCGGAATCTGCCCCACAACCCCTGAGCAACACACTCCACCACCCGGAATCTGCCCCACAACCCCTGAGCAACACACTCCACCACCCGGAATCTGCCCCACAACCCCCGAGCAACACACTCCACCACCCGGAATCTACCCCACAACCCCCGAGCAACACACTCCACCACCCGGAATCTGCCCCACAACCCCTGAGCAACACACTCCACCACCCGGAATCTGCCCCACAACCCCTGAGCAACACACTCCACCACCCGGAATCTGCCCCACAACCCCCGAGCAACACACTCCACCACCCGGAATCTGCCCCACAACCCCCGAGCAACACACTCCACCACCCGGAATCTACCCCACAACCCCTGAGCAACACACTCCACCACCCGGAATCTGCCCCACAACCCCCGAGCAACACACTCCACCACCCGGAATCTACCCCACAACCCCTGAGCAACACACTCCACCACCCGGAATCTGCCCCACAACCCCTGAGCAACACACTCCACCACCCGGAATCTACCCCACAACCCCCGAGCAACACACTCCACCACCCGGAATCTACCCCACAACCCCCGAGCAACACACTCCACCACCCGGAATCTGCCCCACAACCCCCGAGCAACACACTCCACCACCCGGAATCTACCCCACAACCCCCGAGCAACACACTCCACCACCCGGAATCTACCCCACAACCCCCGAGCAACACACTCCACCACCCGGAATCTACCCCACAACCCCCGAGCAACACACTCCACCACCCAGAATCTACCCCACAACCCCCGAGCAACACACTCCACCACCCAGAATCTACCCCACAACCCCTGAGCAACACACTCCACCACCCAGAATCTACCCCACAACCCCTGAGCAACACACTCCACCACCCAGAATCTACCCCACAACCCCTGAGCAACACACTCCACCACCCAGAATCTACCCCACAACCCGGAGCAACACACTCCTCCACACGGTATCTACCCCACAACCCCGAGCAACACACTCCACCACCCGGAATCTTCTCCACAACCCTGAGCAACACACTCCACCACCCGGAATCTACCCCACAACCCCCGAGCAACACACTCCACCACCCGGAATCTTCCCCACAACCCCCGAGCAACACACTCCACCACCCAGAATCTGCCCCACAACCCAAGAGCAACACACTCCACCACCCGGAATCTACCCCACAACCACCGAGCAACACACTCCACCACCCGGAATCTACCCCACAACCCCCGAGCAACACACTCCACCACCCAGAATCTACCCCACAACCCCCGAGCAACACACTCCACCACCCGGAATCTACCCCACAACCCCCGAGCAACACACTCCACCACCCAGAATCTACCCCACAACCCCCGAGCAACACACTCCACCACCCAGAATCTACCCCACAACCCTCGAGCAACACACTCCACCCGGAATCTACCCCACAACCCCTGAGCAACACACTCCACCCGGAATCTACCCCACAACCCCCGAGCAACACACTCCACCACCCGGAATCTGCTCCACAACCCCTGAGCAACACACTCCACCACCCGGAATCTGCTCCACAACCCCTGAGCAACACACTCCACCACCCGGAATCTGCTCCACAACCCCTGAGCAACACACTCCACCACCCAGAATCTACCCCACAACCCCCGAGCAACACACTCCACCACCCGGAATCTGCCCCACAACCCCCGAGCAACACACTCCACCACCCGGAATCTGCCCCACAACCCCTGAGCAACACACTCCACCACCCGGAATCTACCCCACAACCCCTGAGCAACACACTCCACCCGGAATCTACCCCACAACCCCTGAGCAACACACTCCACCACCCGGAATCTGCCCCACAACCCCTGAGCAACACACTCCACCACCCGGAATCTGCCCCACAACCCCTGAGCAACACACTCCACCACCCGGAATCTGCCCCACAACCCCTGAGCAACACACTCCACCACCGAATCTGCCCCACAACCCTGAGCAACACACTCCACCACCCGAATCTTCCCCACAACCCCTGAGCAACACACTCCACCACCCGAATCTGCCCCACAACCCTGAGCAACACACGCCTCCCCCCGTAATCTCCTCCACAACCCCTGAGCAACACACTCCACCACCCGGAATCTCCTCCACAACCCCTGAGCAACACACTCCACCACCCGAATCTGCCCCACAACCCCGAGCAACACACTCCACCACCCGAATCTGCCCCACAACCCCGAGCAACACCTCCACCACCCGAATCTGCAACACACTCCACCACCCACAACCCCGAGCAACACACTCCACCACCGGAATCTACCCCTGAGCAACACACTCCACCACCCGGAATCTGCCCCACAACCCCTGAGCAACACACTCCACCACCCGGAATCTACCCCACAACCCCTGAGCAACACACTCCACCACCCGGAATCTACCCCACAACCCCCGAGCAACACACTCCACCCGGAATCTACCCCACAACCCCCGAGCAACACACTCCACCACCCGGAATCTACCCCACAACCCCCGAGCAACACACTCCACCACTCAGAATCTACCCCACAACCCCCGAGCAACACACTCCACCACCCAGAATCTACCCCACAACCCCTGAGCAACACACTCCACCACCCAGAATCTACCCCACAACCCCCGAGCAACACACTCCACCACCCAGAATCTACCCCACAACCCTCGAGCAACACACTCCACCCGGAATCTACCCCACAACCCCCGAGCAACACACTCCACCACCCGGAATCTGCCCCACAACCCCCGAGCAACACACTCCACCACCCAGAATCTACCCCACAACCCCCGAGCAACACACTCCACCACCCAGAATCTACCCCACAACCCCTGAGCAACACACTCCACCACCCAGAATCTACCCCACAACCCCCGAGCAACACACTCCACCACCCGGAATCTACCCCACAACCCCCGAGCAACACACTCCACCACCCGGAATCTACCCCACAACCCCTGAGCAACACACTCCACCCGGAATCTACCCCACAACCCCCGAGCAACACACTCCACCACCCGGAATCTGCCCCACAACCCCTGAGCAACACACTCCACCACCCGGAATCTGCCCCACAACCCCTGAGCAACACACTCCACCACCCGGAATCTGCCCCACAACCCCTGAGCAACACACTCCACCACCCGGAATCTACCCCACAACCCCTGAGCAACACACTCCACCACCCAGAATCTGCCCCACAACCCCCGAGCAACACACTCCACCACCCAGAATCTACCCCACAACCCCTGAGCAACACACTCCACCACCCGGAATCTACCCCACAACCCCCGAGCAACACACTCCACCACCCGGAATCTACCCCACAACCCCCGAGCAACGCACTCCACCCGGAATCTACCCCACAACCCCTGAGCAACACACTCCACCACCCGGAATCTGCCCCACAACCCCCGAGCAACACACTCCACCACCCGGAATCTCCCCCACAACCCCCGAGCAACGCACTCCACCCAGAATCTACCCCACAACCCCTGAGCAACACACTCCACCCGGAATCTACCCCACAACCCCCGAGCAACGCACTCCACCCAGAATCTACCCCACAACCCCTGAGCAACACACTCCACCCGGAATCTACCCCACAACCCCTGAGCAGCTCCTCCTCCTCTCCCGACTCCTCCTCCTCCTCGCCCGGCTCCTCCTCCTCCTCGCCCGGCCTCCTCCTCCTCTCCCGACTCCTCCTCCTCCTCTCCCGACTCCTCCTCCTCCTCGCCCGGCCTCCTCCTCCTCTCCCGACTCCTCCTCCTCCTCGCCCGGCTCCTCCTCCTCTCCTCCTCCTCCTCTCCCGACTCCTCCTCCTCCTCGCCCGGCTCCTCCTCCTCCGACCATGCCCAAGAATTGTTGGAGGCTTTTTAGATCAGTGGGTGGAGGAAACTCTGCTATGGCTGAAACTTTTGCAGGATCCACTTCCACCCCGTTGCCCGAAACCAGATGACCGAGAAACGTGAGCTGGCGTTGAAACAAATGGCACTTTTTGACAGTGAGAGTCAGGTTTGTTCAGTGGAGTTTGGCAAACACGGCTTCGAGGTCGAGGAGGTGTTGTTCCTGTGTTTTTGAGAAGACGATGATGTCATCGATGTACACAAAACAGATCCGTCCCCTCAGCTCTCCCAGGACCATCTCCATCAGCCGTTGGAAAGTAGCCCCGGCATTGCGCAGACCGAAAGGCATGACTTTATGTCCATGGCCACCTGCCAGTATCCGCTCTGAAGATCCAGGGAGCTGAAATATTGAGCGCCTTCCAGGGACTCCAGGATCTCATGTATTAGGGGCATGGGACAGGCGTCGTGCTGGGTTTCGGCATTTAAGCCTCTATAGTCCACACAGAACCGGGGAGTGCCGTCCTTTCTTGGAGTGATTACGACTGGAGAGGACCATGGTGCGGTGGATGGCTCAATTACATCATTTTCCAGGATTTTTTGTACTTGTTCCTCAATGACGGCTTGTTTTTGAATTGACACTCTGTAGGCCCTCCTTCGCACTGGCACTTCGTCAGTTATGATTTTGTGCTTAATTACTTGAGTAGCACCGGTGGTCTCCGTCCAAACAGTGGGCCACTTCTGCAGCAGCGGCCGCACCGCTTGAGGCTGAGCTTCGAGGAGGGGAATGACCGGTCTGGTTGTTTCGGCCACATAGAAGTTGACAGAAGGGGCCTTGTGACTCCACTGAAGCATCACTCGTGCCTTTGGGAGGAATGTGTCCTCCTTCCCACCAAGCATGATGTACTTCCTGAGGTATGGCTTCAGGGTAATCTGGGACACAGTCATGAAGTCGAGCCCGAGGAGCAGAGGCATGCAGAGGCTGTCGTCGCCCAGTACATGAACTCCGAGTGTGCCGTGGAAGGCGTGCAGGTTGAGGAGGAGAGTGGCTTTCCCGAGTGCTTTGTTCTCTTGCCCATTGGCCATGACGAACTTTGGGATTTCACTTGGTGCCAGAACTTCTCCTCCTTTTTTGATCACTTTCCAAATTGAGAGGCTCATGAGGGAGTAGGTGCAACCAGAGACGAGGACAGTATCTCCTTTGGACCCACGGAGACGGATGGGGACAACCAGGAGGGATGGCTCGCCCATAGCAGAGGCCTGGTCAGCACCAGAACTTCGGTTTGGACCATGGTCTGTTTTTTGTGCGCACGTGCGTAACCGTGCGTAACTGTGCGTAACCGTGCGTAACCGTGCGTAACCGTGCGTAACCGTGCGTAACCGTGCGTAACCGTGCGTAACCGTGCGTAACCGTGCGTAACTGTGCGTAACCGTGCGTAACCGTGCGTAACCGTGCGTAACCGTGCGTAACCGTGCGTAACCGTGCGTAACCGTGCGTAAAACTAAAATATTAGAGTTTAATTCAGGACTGAGAGACTACAGCCGGTGTAGGTTACGAGTATGAAGTGAAACGTGCGTCGAAACCGAGCTAAATAACCCAGACATTTTGGAAAGGCCGATACAAATATGAAGCTAATCCCCGCTCCCCGTACGGGCCGCCACTCTGACCCACAGACAACAACCCACAGACAACAACAAACCACAGACAACAACCCACAGACAACAACAACCCACAGACAACAACCCACAGACAACAACCCACAGACAACAACCCACAGACAACAACCCACAGACAACAACCCACAGACAACAACCCACAGACAACAACCCACAGACAACAACCCACAGACAACAACCCACAGACAACAACCCACAGACAACAACCCACAGACAACAACCCACAGACAACAACCCACAGACAACAACCCACAGACAACAACCCACAGACAACAACCCACAGACAACAACCCACAGACAACAACCCACAGACAACAACCCACAGACAACAACCCAAAGACAACAAACCACAGACAAGACCCCACACACAACAAACCACATACAACAACCCACAGACAACAACCCACAGACAACAAACCACAGACAACAACCCACAGACAACAGACAATAACCCACAGACAACAACCCACAGACAACAACCCACAGACAACAACCCACAGACAACAACCCACAGACAACAACCCACAGACAACAACCCACAGACAACAACCCACAGACAACAACCCACAGACAACAACCCACAGACAACAACCCACAGACAACAACCCACAGACAACAACCCACAGACAACAACCCACAGACAACAACCCACAGACAACAACCCACAGACAACAACCCACAGACAACAACAAACCACAGACAACAACCCACAGACAACAACCCACAGACAATAACCCACAGACAATAACCCACAGACAATAACCCACAGACAACAACCCTACAGACAACAACCCACAGACAACAACCCACAGACAACAACCTTACAGACAACAACCTACAGACAACAGCCTACAGACAATAAACCTCCACAGACAACAACCCACAGACAACAACCCACAGACAACAACCCACAGACAACAACCCACAGACAACAACCCACAGACAACAACCAACAGACAACAACCCACAGACAACAACCCACAGACAACAACCCACAGACAACAACCCACAGACAACAACCCACAGACAACAACCCACAGACAACAACCCACAGACAACAACCCACAGACAACAACCCACAGACAACAACCCACAGACAACAACCCACAGACAACAACCCACAGACAACAACCCACAGACAACAACCCACAGACAACAACCCACAGACAACAACCCTACAGACAACAACCACAGACAACAACCTTACAGACAACAACCTACAGACAACAACCTACAGACAACAACCCCACAGACAACAACCCACAGACAACAACCCACAGACAACAACCCACAGACAACAACCCACAGACAACAACCCACAGACAACAACCACAGACACAACCCACAGACAACCACAGACAACAACCCACAGACAATAACCCACAGACAACAACCCACAGACAACAACCCACAGACAACAACCCACAGACAACAACAACCCACAGACAACAACCCACAGACAACAACCCACAGACAACAACCCACAGACAACAACCCAGAGACAACAACCCCACAGACAACAACCACAGACAACAACCCACAGACAACAACCTACAGACAACAACCCACAGACAACAACCACAGACAATAACCCACAGACAACAACCCACAGACAACAACCCACAGACAATAACCCACAGACAACAACCCACAGACAACAACCCACAGACAACAACCCACAGACAACAACCCACAGACAACAACCCACAGACAAAAACCCACAGACAACAACCCACAGACAACAACCCACAGACAACAACCCACAGACAACAACCCACAGACAACAGCCAAAAAACCACAGACAACAACCCACAGACAACAACCCACAGACAACAACCCACAGACAACAACCCACAGACAACAACCCACAGACAACAACCCACAGACAACAACCCACAGACAATAACCCACAGACAACAACCCACAGACAACAACCCACAGACAACAACCCACAGACAACAACCCACAGACAACAACCCACAGACAACAACCCACAGACAACAACCCACAGACAACAACCCACAGACAACAACCCACAGACAACAACCACTGACAATACACCACAGACAACACCCCACAGACAACAACCCACAGACAACAACCCACAGACAACAACCCCACAGACAACAACTCACACAGACAATAACCACATACAACAACCCACAGACAACAACCCACAGACAACAACCCACAGACAACAACCCACAGACAACAACCCACAGACAACAACCCACAGACAACAACCCACAGACAACAACCCACAGACAACAACCCACAGACAACAACCCACAGACAATAACCCACAGACAACAACCCACAGACAACAACCCACAGACAAAAACCCACAGACAACAACCCACAGACAACAACCCACAGACAACAACCCACAGACAACAACCCACAGACAAAAACCCACAGACACAAACCCACAAACAACAAACCACACACAACAACCCCACAGACAACAAACAACTCCCACAGACAACAACCCACCGACAACACCCCACACACACCAACCCACAGACAACAACCCACAGACAACAACCCACAGACACCAACCCACAGACAACAACCCACAGACAACAACCCACAGACAACAACCCACAGACAACAACCCACAGACAACAACCCACAGACAACAACCCACAGACAACAACCCACAGACAACAACCCACAGACAATAACCCACAGACAATAACCCACAGACAACAACCCACAGACAACAACCCACAGACAACAACCCACAGACAACAACCCACAGACAATAACCCACAGACAATAACCCACAGACAATAACCCACAGACAATAACCCCTCCCCCAGTCACCACCACAGTGAGTCCCC
Source organism: Odontamblyopus lacepedii (assembly GCA_034769755.1). Taxonomy (NCBI): domain Eukaryota; kingdom Metazoa; phylum Chordata; class Actinopteri; order Gobiiformes; family Gobiidae; genus Odontamblyopus; species Odontamblyopus lacepedii. The sequence continues at coordinate 36,897,068 of CM068360.1, read as the reverse complement.
GCAGCTCCCAACAAACTTCCCCAAAGTTCTGAGCCGCGCTGCAACAGGTGAGCAGGAGGTGCAGGCGATACTCACGACTCCCGCAACAGGTGAGCAGGAGGTGCAGGCGATACTCACGACTCCCGCAACAGGTGAGCAGGAGGTGCAGGCGATACTCACGACTCCCGCACTCAGAGTTCAGTTCAGTTTTTGTAGGTCAGGATGAAGCCCCGCAGCTCCCGCAGAGGGTTATAAATCCAAATGGCGCAGTCAAAACGCAATAATCCCAAATGAATATAATCCACCTCGACTCCACGGACAGGTAGCACCGGCACAGCTCCGGAAAACAGCGTGTGACGTCACCCTACACGCGTCACCTCCAAATACCACGTGCCCCTGGAGAGGGGCGACCCATAGTTCATCCAAACAGCATAAATGACATTTATTTTAAAAGGACCTAATATACAACAACAGCAAAGAAGTAATTCCCCTGCTGATGGGAACAAACACTGTGAGGACCTCGGTGGTCTTTACACACTAAACAAACGTGCAAAGATGCTGATTGAGGAGGGAAAATGGAAAAACAATCACAATGAAATGAAAAGAAATAGGAATAGAAGGTAAGAAGGATCTCGCAATGACTCCAGTCCTGCTCTGAAAACACGATCTGAAAGGAAGAATACTGAAGACTTATTGTATTTTTACACATGTGGTGACGAAGAGAAGGCGGCAAAACTGAGTCTTTACACCTTTACAGACCTGGACATGACTCGAGTCACAGGATCCATGGTTTATGACATGTCATCTGTACCATCTGGTCCTGGTCCTGGTCCTGGTCCTGGTCCTGGTCCTGGTCCTGGTCCTGGTCCTGGTCCTGGTCCTGGTCCTGGTCCTGGTCCTGGTCCTGGTCCTGGTCCTGGTCCTGGTCCTGGTCCTGGTCCTGGTCCTGGTCCTGGTCCTGGTCCTGGTCCTGGTCCTGGTCCTGGTCCTGGTCCTGGTCCTGGTCCTGGTCCTGGTCCTGGTCCTGGTCCTGGTCCTGGTCCTGGTCCTGGTCCTGGTCCTGGTCCTGGTCCTGGTCCTGGTCCTGGTCCTGGTCCTGGTCCTGGTCCTGGTCCTGGTCCTGGTCCTGGTCCTGGTCCTGGTCCTGGTCCTGGTCCTGGTCCTGGTCCTGGTCCTGGTCCTGGTCCTGGTCCTGGTCCTGGTCCTGGTCCTGGTCCTGGTCCTGGTCCTGGTCCTGGTCCTGGTCCTGGTCCTGGTCCTGGTCCTGGTCCTGGTCCTGGTCCTGGTCCTGGTCCTGGTCCTGGTCCTGGTCCTGGTCCTGGTCCTGGTCCTGGTCCTGGTCCTGGTCCTGGTCCTGGTCCTGGTCCTGGTCCTGGTCCTGGTCCTGGTCCTGGTCCTGGTCCTGGTCCTGGTCCTGGTCCTGGTCCTGTTTTTTCAGTAAAAACTCTGTGTCGTTCTGTTTTGTCGTGTTTTTCGCTCCGTTTGGTGAACACAGGAGTTTATCGGCGCCGCTCGGCCTTCTGGGAAACGCAGTACACGGCTCTGCACTAAGTGTAGTTTCTGCTCCAGTGAACGAGGAGCTCACTGGTTTGAGTCTCACAGGGACACAGACCAGGACCAGACCAGGACCAGGATCAGGACCAGGACCAGGATCAGGACCAGGATCAGGACCAGACCAGGACCAGGACCAGACCAGGACCAGGATCAGGACCAGGATCAGGACCAGGACCAGGACCAGGACCAAACCAGGACCAAACCAGGACCAGACCAGGACCAGGACCAGACCAGGACCAGGACCAGGACCAGGACCAGGACCAGACCAGACCAGGACCAGGACCAGGACCAGGACCAGACCAGGACCAGGATCAGGACCAGGATCAGGACCAGGACCAGGACCAGACCAGGACCAGGACCAGACTAGGACCAGACCAGGACCAGGACCAGGACCAGGACCAGGACCAGACCAGGACCAGGATCAGGACCAGAAGCAGGACCAGGACCAGGACCAGACCAGGACCAGACCAGGACCAGACCAGGACCAGACCAGGACCAGGACCAGACCAGGACCAGGACCAGGACCAGGACCAGACCAGGACCAGGACCAGGACCAGACCAGGACCAGGACCAGACCAGGACCAGGACCAGGACCAGACCAGGACCAGGACCAGACTAGGACCAGACCAGAACTAGACCAGGACCAGGACCAGGACCAGGACCAGGACTAGACCAGGACCAGGACCAGGACCAGACCAGGACCGGGACTCTTCTGCTCTGATGTCGTTTCCTGGAGTCGTGTTTGTTTCACTCAAACCTGCACATTTAGCACGAGTTCTTCTCTCAGACTGAAAACACTCTGTTCCACCTGGTGATGTCATCATGTGGTGATACAGGAAGTGCTCCACTGTGTTTTTAAACTCCACACACCTTCACTAGAATCACCTGGAGTGTTATAATTTACATCCTGCTCAGAGCTGGGTCAGTCCTGGTTTATTGTGTTGTGTGTGTCTCCCTCTGGTGGACACTTACATGAACTACACTAAAATGAATCATTTTACGAACTTTAAATCTCCTTTCAGAATAAAACTGTCCTTTCAGAATAAAACTGTCCTTTCAGAATAAAACTGTCCTTTCAGAATAAAACTGCGTCCTTTCAGAATAAAACTGTCCTTTCAGAATAAAACTGCGTCCTTTCAGAATAAAACTGTCCTTTCAGAATAAAACTGTCCTTTCAGAATAAAACTGTCCTTTCAGAATAAAACTGTCCTTTCAGAATAAAACTGTCCTTTCAGAATAAAACTGTCCTTTCAGAATAAAACTGTCCTTTCAGAATAAAACTGTCTTTTCAGAATAAAACCATGTCCTTTCAAAATAAAACTGTCCTTTCAGAATAAAACTGTCCTTTCAGAATAAAACTGTCCTTTCAGAATAAAACTGTCCTTTCAGAATAAAACTGTCCTTTCAGAATAAAACTGTCCTTTCAGAATAAAACTGTCCTTTCAGAATAAAACTGTCTTTTCAGAATAAAACCATGTCCTTTCAAAATAAAACTGTCCTTTCAGAATAAAACTGTCCTTTCAGAATAAAACTGTCCTTTCAGAATAAAACTGCGTCCTTTCAGAATAAAACTGTCCTTTCAAAATAAAACTGTGTCCTTTCAGAATAAAACTGTCCTTTCAGAATAAAACTGTGTCCTTTCAGAATAAAACTGTCCTTTCAGAATAAAACTGTCTTCAGAATAAAACCATGTCCTTTCAAAATAAAACTGCGTCCTTTCAGAATAAAACTGTCCTTTCAGAATAAAACTGTCTTTTCAGAATAAAACCATGCCCTTTCAAAATAAAACTGTGTCCTTTCAGAATAAAACTGTCCTTTCAAAATAAAACTGTCCTTTCAGAATAAAACTGTCTTCAGAATAAAACCATGTCCTTTCAAAATAAAACTGTCCTTTCAGAATAAAAACATGTCCTTTCAAAATAAAACTGTGTCCTTTCAGAATAAAACTGTCCTTTCAGAATAAAAACATGTCCTTTCAAAATAAAACTGTGTCCTTTCAGAATAAAACTGTCCTTTCAGAATAAAACCATGTCCTTTCAAAATAAAACTGTCCTTTCAGAATAAAACTGTGTCCTTTCAGAATAAAACACAGACAAGCCCCTTCAGAATAAAAGCCTCAGGCCAATGCAGATGTTTTATTTCATTTTTACAGAAAGAAGAATAAATATCTGTCTTTTATTTTGACACAAATAAAAAGTTCGACTCGAGTTCGACGTTTTCAGCACCAAAACAGACGGAAGTCAGTAAACAGCAG
>CM068360.1:36870781-36888281 GCA_034769755.1 Odontamblyopus lacepedii | reverse complement strand
CTGCCGCTGCCGCCTGCCGCCGCCGCCGCTGCCGCCCACTGCTACCGCTACTACTGCTACCGCTACCGCTACCGCTACTACCATTACTACTGCCGCTGCCTGCTGCCGCCGCTGCTGTTATTACCACTGCTACCGCTGCTGCTGCTGCCGCTGCCGCCGCTGCCGCTACCACCGCTACCGCCGCTACTACTACTACCGCCACCGCCGCTGCTGCTGCCGCCGCTGCCGCTGCCGCTACCACTGCTAGCTGCCGCCGCTGCTGCTGCCGCTGCCGCCGCCGCTGCTACCATCGCTACTACCGCCTACCCGCTGCCGCCGACTACCGCCGCCGCTACCACTGCTACTGCCGCCGCTGCTGCTGCCGCCGCTGCCGCTGCTACCACCGCCTACTGCCGCCGCTACTACTACCACTACTACTGCTACCGCTACCGCTGCCGTTGCCGCCGCCGCTGCTGCTACTACCGCTATTACTACCGCTGCCGCTGCCGCCGCTGCCGCTGCTACCGCTACCGCTGCCGCTGCTGCCGCTTGCCGCTGCTGCCGCTGCTGCCTGCCGCTACCGCCGCTGCCTGCTGCTGCTACCGCCGCGACCGCTACCGCTACCGCTGCTACTGCTACCGCCGCTGCCACCGCTACTGCTGCTACCGCTGCCGCCGCTGCTACCGCCACTGCTGCTACCGCTGCTGCTGCCGCTGCCGCTGCTGCTGCTGCTACCGCTGCCGCTGCTGCTGCTACCGCTGCGACCGCCACTGCTACCGCCGCCACCGCTACCGCTGCCACTACTACCACTACCACTACCTACCACCGCTACCAATCACCACTGCCACTGCCATCAGCTACCACCGCTATTACTACTACTACTACTACTACATACCACCCACCATCACTACTACTACTACTGCTACCACTACCATACTACCACTACCACCTGCCACTACTACTACCGCTACTACTATTACTGCTACCACTACCACCATCACTACCACCATTACCGCTACCACCACCGCTACTACCACTACCGCTACCACTACCACCGCTACTACCATTACTGCTACCACCATCTACCGCTACCACCATCACCGCTACTGCCACCGCTACTACCGCTACCACCACTACCGCTACCACTACCTACCGCTACCACTATTACTGCTACCACCACCGCTACTGCCACTACCACTACTACCACTACTACCACTACCGCTACCACCACTGCCACCGCTACCGCCACCACTACCACCACCACTACCGCCACTACCATTCCACCGCCACCACTACCGCCACCGCTACCACCACTGCCACTGCCACTACCACCACTACCATCATCACTACCACCATCACCACCACTACCACCGCTACTACCACCTGCCACTACTCATCTACCGCCACCACCATCACCGCCACTACCACCGCCACTACCACCGCTACTACCACTCACCGCTACCACTACCACCGCCACCGCTACCACTGCTACCACTACTACCGCCTACCACCACCGCTACTACTACCACCGCTACCACTACTACTACTACCACTACCACTGCCACCTACCAGCCACTACACCTACTACCGCCAATACCACTGCTACCTACCACCACCGCTACCACCACTGCCACCACATTACACCACTACCACTACCACCACCGCCACCACTACCTACCGCCTACTACCGCCTACTACCACCGCTACCACCGCCACTACCTACCACACTGCCACCTATCACCACCACTACCACTGCCACTACTACTACCACCGCTACCACTACCACTGCCACACTACCGCTACCACCGCCACTACTACCACTACTACTGCTACCACCTACTACCGCCACTACCACCACCGCTACCACTACCACTGCCACTAATACCACCGCTACCACTATCATCATCAATACCACTACCACCGCTACCATACCGCTACCACCACCACCGCCACTACTACCACCGCCACCACCACCACCGCTACTACCACTCGCTACCGCCACCGCTACCACTACCGCTACCGCTACCACTGCTACCACTACCACCACCGCTACTACTACCACCGCTACCACTACCATCGTTACCACCATCGCCACCGCTACTACCACTGCCACTACCACCACCACTGCCACTACTACCACTACCACCGCCACCGCCATCACCACTACCATCACTACCACTACTACCACCGCCACTACCACTGCCACTGCCACCACTGCCACCGCCACCACCACTACCACTACCACCACCACCACTACCACTACCGCTACCACCACCACTGCCATCACCACACCGCTACCACCATCATCACGCTACCACTACTACCGCTACTACCGCTACCACATCATCGCCACCACCATCACCGCTACCACTACCGCCACTACCACCACCGCTACTACCACTGCTACTACTACCACCGCTACCACTACCACTGCCACTACCACCGCCACCATCATCATCATCACTACCACCGCTACCACCATCGCCACTCACTACCGCTACCACTATCACCGCTACCACCATTACCGCTACCATCATCACTGCTACCACCACTGCCACTACCACTGCCACTGCATACTACTACCACCGCCACCACTACCGCTACCCATCGCCATCACTGCTACCACCATCACCGCTACCACATACCGCACCACTACCGCTACCATCGCTACCACCATCATCACCGCTACCACTACCACCGCTACCACCGCTACCACTGCTACCACCACCGCCACCGCTACCACCACCACCGCCACTACTACTATCACCGCTACCACCGCCACCGTCACTACCACTGCCACCATCATCATACCACTACCACCGCCACTACCGCTACTACCACTACTACCATCGCTACCACTACCACCGCTACCACTACTGCTACTACTACTACTACGCCACTACCATCACCGCTACTACTACTACTACTGCTACTACTACTACTGCTACTACTACTACTGCTACTACTACTACTGCTACTACTACTACTGCTACTACTACTGCTACTACTACTACTACTACTACTACTACTACTGCTACTACTACTACTGCTACTGCTGCTGCTGCTGCTGCTGCTGCTACTACTACTACTACTACTTAAATACATAGTACTTTTACGGCAGTTTCCTGAGGGAGTGAAGTACCTTCTCGTTCTGGATGTCCAGTCTGGTTTGGTTCAGAGCAGAACGAGTGATTTCTATCGACTCCAACCACTGAGAGAAAGAAAAGAGATAAGAGGAGTGTTATTGTGTGTGTGTGTGTGTGTGTGTGTGTGTGTGTGTATATATATATATATATATATATATATATATATATATATATATACACATATATACAGCATATATATATATGTATATAAGTGTATAAGTATATAAGTGCATAAAGAACCTTCTCGGCCAGACTGAGCACCGTCCGGGCCTGGATCACCACCACCTGCTCCTCATTCGACAGATTCTGCACAAAACATCAGAACAACACATTATAATATAATATATAATAATAATTGCATTTTATTTATTTGGCGCCTTTATGGACACCCAAGGTCACCTTACAACAACTACAGCACTTTACACACACACACACATCCTCAAAGACACTTTATACACACATGTCCTCAAAGACGCTTCACACACGTCTTCAAAGACCCTTTAAACAGACAAAAGTCCTCAAAGACGTTTTACACACACACATCCTCAAAGACGCTTTACACACACATGTCCTCAAAGATGCTTTACACACACATGTCCTCAAAGACGCTTTACACAGACACGTCCCCAAAGACGCTTTACACACACACATGTCATCAATACGTTTTACACACATCCTCAAAGACGCTTTACACACACACATGTCATCAATACGTTTTACACACATCCTCAAAGACGCTTTACACACCACATGTCCTCAAAGACGTTTTACACACACGTCCTCAAAGACGTTTTACACACATGTCCTCAATACGTTTTACACACATGTTCCCAAAGTCGCTTTACACACACACACGTCCTCAAAGACGCTTTACACAGACACTTGTCCTCAAAGACGCTTTACACACATGTCCTCAAAGACGTTTTACACACACATGTCCTCAAAGACGCTTTACACACATGTCCTCAAAGACGCTTTACACACAGGTCCTCAAAGACCCTTCACATACACACGTCCTCAATACTTTTTACACACATGTCCTCAAAGACGCTTTACACACACACACGTCCTCAAAGACGCTTTACACAGACACTTGTCCTCAAAGACGCTTTACTCACATGTCCTCAAAGACGTTTTACACACACATGTCCTCAAAGACGCTTTACACACACACATCCCCAAAAACCTTTTACACACACATGTCCTCAAAGACGCTTTACACAGACACGTCCCCAAAGACGCTTTACACACACACATGTCATCAATACGTTTTACACACATCCTCAAAGACGCTTTACACACACACATGTCATCAATACGTTTCACACACATCCTCAAAGACGCTTTACACACCACATGTCCTCAAAGACGTTTTACACACACGTCCTCAAAGACGTTTTACACACACGTCCTCAAAGACGCTTTACACACACATGTCCTCAATACGTTTTACACACATGTTCCCAAAGTCGCTTTACACACACACACGTCCTCAAAGACGCTTTACACAGACACTTGTCCTCAAAGATGCTTTACACACACATGTCCTCAAAGATGCTTTACACACACACATCCCCAAAAACCTTTTACACACACATGTCCTCAAAGACGCTTTACACAGACACGTCCCCAAAGACGCTTTACACACACACATGTCATCAATACGTTTTACACACATCCTCAAAGACGCTTTACACACCACATGTCCTCAAAGACGTTTTACACACACATGTCCTCAAAGACGCTTTACACACATGTCCTCAAAGACGCTTTACACACAGGTCCTCAAAGACCCTTCACATACACACGTCCTCAATACTTTTTACACACATGTCCTCAAAGACGCTTTACACACACACACGTCCTCAAAGACGCTTTACACAGACACTTGTCCTCAAAGACGCTTTACTCACATGTCCTCAAAGACGTTTTACACACACATGTCCTCAAAGACGCTTTACACACATGTCCTCAAAGACGCTTTACACACACACATGTCCTCAAAGACGTTTTACACACACACGTCCTCAAATACGCTTTATACAAACACGTCATCAATACGTTTTACACACACATCCTCAAAGACGCTTTACACACACACATGTCCTCAAAGACGTTTTACACACACGTCCTCAAAGACGCTTTATACAAACACGTCCTCAAAGACCCTTCACATACACACGTCCTCAAATATGCTTTAAACACATATGTCCTCAATACATTTTACACACATGTCCTCAAAGACGCTTTACACAGACACGTCCTCAAAGACCCTTCACATACACACGTCCTCAAAGGCGCTTTACACACACAAGTACTCAAAGACGCTTTACACACACACGTCCCCAAAGACGTTTTACACACACACGTTCTCAAAGACACTATACACACACACATGTCCTCAAAGACGCTTTACACACACATATCCTCAAAGACGCTTTACACACACGTCCCCAAAAATGTTTTTGGGGTCTAAGTCCTGGTCTAAATCCTGGTCTCTGGTCCTTGATGTTAAACAAACGTAACATAAATAAAGGAACATACACTTACGGCGTTATCGCCCAAAATGTCCAACTTCTTCATCAGATCCGTCATCACGATGTCCTGAAACAGAACGGGACCGGTGAGACCCTGGCATTTGACCCGCTATATGATCTGTGCGTTTGACCCGCTCTTTGATCTGTGCGTTAGACCCGCTCTATGATCTGTGCGTTTGACCCGCTCTATGATCTGTGCGTTTGACCCGCTCTATGATCGGTGCGATTGACCCGCTCTTTGATCGGTGCGTTTGACCCGCTCTATGATCTGTGCGTTAGACCCGCTCTATGATCTGTGCGTTTGACCCGCTCTATGATCGGTGCGTTTGACCCGCTCTATGATCTGTGCGTTTGACCCGCTCTTTGATCTGTACGTTTGACCCGCTCTTTGATCGGTGCGTTTGACCCGCTCTATGATCTGTGCATCACCTCCCCCATTGCACCTCTCTGGTCCTAACTTTCAAACTTAAGACTGGTGGCTGGTGCACTCAGCTCCTCAGTACCTCTCTGGATCCTCCTGATCTGGTTATGATCCTGAGTCTGGATCCTCCTGATCTGGTTATGATCCTGAGTCTGGATCCTCCTGATCTGGTTATGATCCTGATCTAGATCCTCCTGATCTGGTTATGATCCTGAGTCTGGATCCTCCTGATCTGGTTATGATCCTGAGTCTGGATCCTCCTGATCTGGTTATGATCCTGAGTCTGGATCCTCCTGATCTGGTTATGATCCTGATCTAGATCCTCCTGATCTGGTTATGATCCTGAGTCTGGACCTGCTGGTCTGGTTATGATCCTGGTGGTGGTACTCACAGTGATGCCCTCGGCCTGGCAGTAGATCTGCAGAGCACTGAGGCCTTCTGGGAAATGGAGTTGTTGGAAGGTGAGCGCTGGAGACCGGCGCTCTCTCTCCTGTAGGGGGCAACACACTCAGGGTTAGGGTCAGAGGGGTCAGAGGGGTCAGGGGTCAGGGGTCAGGGGTCAGACTGACCTCCAGCTCCAGGATCCTAAACTCCAGCAGCTCGTTCTGGTCCCTCACGTCCTGGATCTCACTCCTCAGACGCAGCTCCTCACACTGACACTCGCCCAGCTGAACCAGAACAGAAACATGTTTATAAAAAACTACATGTCCCATCATGCCTCAGACGCAGCTCCTCACACTGACACTCGCCCAGCTGAACCAGAACAGAAACATGTTTATAAAAAACTACATGTCCCATCATGCCTCAGACGCAGCTCCTCACACTCACTCGCCCAGCTGAACCAGAACAGAAACATGTTTATAAAAAACTACATGTCCCATCATGCCTCAGACGCAGCTCCTCACACTCACACTCGCCCAGCTGAACCAGAACAGAAACATGTTTATAAAAAACTACATGTCCCATCATGCCTCAGACGCAGCTCCTCACACTCACACTCACCCAGCTGAACCAGAACAGAAACATGTTTATAAAAAACTACATGTCCCATCATGCCTCAGACGCAGCTCCTCACACTCACACTCGCCCAGCTGAACCAGAACAGAAACATGTTTATAAAAAACTACATGTCCCATCATGCCTCAGACGCAGCTCCTCACACTGACACTCACCCAGCTGAACCAGAACAGAAACATGTTTATAAAAAACTACATGTCCCATCATGCCTCAGACGCAGCTCCTCACACTGACACTCGCCCAGCTGAACCAGAACAGAAACATGTTTATAAAAAACTACATGTCCCATCATGCCTCAGACGCAGCTCCTCACACTGACACTCGCCCAGCTGAACCAGAACAGAAACATGTTTATAAAAAACTACATGTCCCATCATGCCTCAGACGCAGCTCCTCACACTGACACTCGCCCAGCTGAACCAGAACAGAAACATGTTTATAAAAAACTACATGTCCCATCATGCCTCAGACGCAGCTCCTCACACTCACACTCGCCCAGCTGAACCAGAACAGAAATATGTTTATAAAAAACTACATGTCCCATCATGCCTCAGACGCAGCTCCTCACACTCACACTCGCCCAGCTGAACCAGAACAGAAATATGTTTATAAAAAACTACATGTCCCATCATGCCTCAGACGCAGCTCCTCACACTCACACTCACCCAGCTGAACCAGAACAGAAACATGCTTATAAAAAACTACATGTCCCATCATGCCTCAGACGCAGCTCCTCACACTGACACTCGCCCAGCTGAACCAGAACAGAAACATGTTTATAAAAAACTACATGTCCCATCATGCCTCAGACGCAGCTCCTCACACTGACACTCGCCCAGCTGAACCAGAACAGAAACATGTTTATAAAAAACTACATGTCCCATCATGCCTCAGACGCAGCTCCTCACACTCACACTCGCCCAGCTGAACCAGAACAGAAACATGTTTATAAAAAACTACATGTCCCATCATGCCTCAGACGCAGCTCCTCACACTGACACTCGCCCAGCTGAACCAGAACAGAAATATGTTTATAAAAAACTACATGTCCCATCATGCCTCAGACGCAGCTCCTCACACTGACACTCGCCCAGCTGAACCAGAACAGAAACATGTTTATAAAAAACTACATGTCCCATCATGCCTCAGACGCAGCTCCTCACACTGACACTCGCCCAGCTGAACCAGAACAGAAACATGTTTATAAAAAAACTACATGTCCCATCATGCCTCAGACGCAGCTCCTCACACTGACACTCGCCCAGCTGAACCAGAACAGAAATATGTTTATAAAAAACTACATGTCCCATCATGCCTCAGACGCAGCTCCTCACACTCACACTCGCCCAGCTGAACCAGAACAGAAACATGTTTATAAAAAAACTACATGTCCCATCATGCCTCAGACTCAGCTCCTCACACTCACACTCACCCAGCTGAACCAGAACAGAAACATGTTTATAAAAAACTACATGTCCCATCATGCCTCAGACGCAGCTCCTCACACTCACACTCGCCCAGCTGAACCAGAACAGAAACATGTTTATAAAAAACTACATGTCCCATCATGCCTCAGACGCAGCTCCTCACACTGACACTCGCCCAGCTGAACCAGAACAGAAACATGTTTATAAAAAACTACATGTCCCATCATGCCTCAGACGCAGCTCCTCACACTCACACTCGCCCAGCTGAACCAGAACAGAAACATGTTTATAAAAAAACTACATGTCCCATCATGCCTCAGACGCAGCTCCTCACACTCACACTCACCCAGCTGAACCAGAACAGAAACATGTTTATAAAAAACTACATGTCCCATCATGCCTCAGACGCAGCTCCTCACACTCACACTCGCCCAGCTGAACCAGAACAGAAACATGTTTATAAAAAACTACATGTCCCATCATGCCTCAGACGCAGCTCCTCACACACTGACACTCGCCCAGCTGAACCAGAACAGAAACATGTTTATAAAAAACTACATGTCCCATCATGCCTCAGACGCAGCTCCTCACACTCACACTCGCCCAGCTGAACCAGAACAGAAACATGTTTATAAAAAACTACATGTCCCATCATGCCTCAGACGCAGCTCCTCACACTCACACTCGCCCAGCTGAACCAGAACAGAAACATGTTTATAAAAAACTACATGTCCCATCATGCCTCAGACGCAGCTCCTCACACTGACACTCGCCCAGCTGAACCAGAACAGAAACATGTTTATAAAAAACTACATGTCCCATCATGCCTCAGACGCAGCTCCTCACACTCACACTCGCCCAGCTGAACCAGAACAGAAACATGTTTATAAAAAACTACATGTCCCATCATGCCTCAGACGCAGCTCCTCACATTCACACTCGCCCAGCTGAACCAGAACAGAAACATGTTTATAAAAAACTACATGTCCCATCATGCCTCAGACGCAGCTCCTCACACTCACAGATGCCACTTATACAAATAAAACTCCATTTCCCATCATCCTCTGCTTAACACAGTCTTTATGAAGCACAGAAGATCTGACCTTCTCCAGGAGCTCCTGGTTCCTCTGGAACAGAACCTGCTTCTCCTCCACCCACTTCAAGTCCTGAACACACACATGAACATTATTAAATATAACACACACACACACACACATTATTAAATATAACACACACACACACACACACATTATTAAATATAACACACACACACACACATTATTAAATATAACACACACACACACACACACATTATTAAATATAACACACACACACACACATTATTAAATATAACACACACACACACACACATTATTAAATATAACACACACACACACACACATTATTAAATATAACACACACACATTATTAAATATAACACACACACATTATTAAATATAACACACACACACACACATTATTAAACATAACACACACACATTATTAAATATAACACACACACATTATTAAATATAACACACACACACACACATTATTAAATATAACACACACACATTATTAAACATAACACACACATTATTAAATATAACACACACACACATTATTAAATATAACACACACACACACTATTAAATATAACACACACACACACACACACATTATTAAATATAACACACACACACACACATTATTAAATATAACACACACACACACACACATTATTAAATATAACACACACACATTATTAAATATAACACACACACACATTATTAAACATAACACACACACATTATTAAATATAACACACACACACACACATTATTAAATATCACACACACACACACACACACATTATTAAATATAACACACACACATTATTAAATATAACACACACACACATTATTAAACATAACACACACACATTATTAAACATAACACACACACACACACATTATTAAATATAACACACACACACACACACATTATTAAACATAACTCACACACACACACACACATTATTAAATATAACACACACACACATTATTAAATATAACACACACACACACACACATTATTAAACATAACACACACACACATTATTAAATATAACACACACACACATTATTAAATATAACACACACACACACACACATTATTAAATATAACACACACACACATTATTAAATATAACACACACACACACACACACATTATTAAATATAACACACACACACACACACATTATTAAATATAACTCACACACACACACACACACATTATTAAATATAACACACACACACACATTATTAAATATAACACACACACACACACATTATTAAACATAACTCACACACACACACACACACACATTATTAAACATAACTCACACACACACACACACATTATTAAATATAACACACACACACACATTATTAAATATAACACACACACACACACACATTATTAAATATAACACACACACACACACACACACTCTACAGGCGTAACACAAATGTCCAAAATTCAAACGTCTCTCATCTACTTCCTCCATGTTCTCTTTGTCTGCTCAGGTGTTCCTCACCTGTCTGCTCAGGTGTGCCTCACCTGTCTGCTCAGGCGTGCCTCACCTGTCTGCTCAGGCGTGCCTCACCTGTCTGCTCAGGCGTTCCTCACCTGTCTGCTCAGGTGTTCCTCACCTGTCTGCTCAGGTGTGCCTCACCTGTCTGCTCAGGTGTGCCTCACCTGTCTGCTCAGGCGTGCCTCACCTGTCTGCTCAGGCGTGCCTCACCTGTCTGCTCAGGTGTTCCTCACCTGTCTGCTCAGGTGTGCCTCACCTGTCTGCTCAGGTGTGCCTCACCTGTCTGCTCAGGTGTGCCTCACCTGTCTCGTCAGGTGTTCCTCACCTGTCTGCTCAAGCGTTCCTCACCTGTCTGCTCAGGTGTTCCTCACCTGTCTGCTCAGGTGTGCCTCACCTGTCTGCTCAGGTGTGCCTCACCTGTCTGCTCAGGTGTTCCTCACCGGTCTCGTCAGGCGTTCCTCACCTGTCTGCTCAGGTGTTCCTCACCTGTCTGCTCAGGTGTTCCTCACCTGTCTGCTCAGGTGTTCCTCACCTGTCTGCTCAAGCGTTCCTCACCTGTCTGCTCAGGTGTGCCTCACCTGTCTGCTCAGGTGTGCCTCACCTGTCTGCTCAGGTGTTCCTCACCTGTCTGCTCAGGTGTTCCTCACCTGTCTGCTCAGGTGTGCCTCACCTGTCTGCTCAGGTGTGCCTCACCTGTCTGCTCAAGCGTTCCTCACCTGTCTGCTCAGGTGTGCCTCACCTGTCTGCTCAGGTGTGCCTCACCTGTCTGCTCAGGTGTGCCTCACCTGTCTGCTCAGGCGTGCCTCACCTGTCTGCTCAGGTGTTCCTCACCTGTCTGCTCAGGTGTGCCTCACCTGTCTGCTCAGGCGTGCCTCACCTGTCTGCTCAGGCGTGCCTCACCTGTCTGCTCAGGCGTGCCTCACCTGTCTGCTCAGGTGTGCCTCACCTGTCTGCTCAGGTGTGCCTCACCTGTCTGCTCAGGTGTTCCTCACCTGTCTGCTCAGGCGTTCCTCACCTGTCTGCTCAGGTGTGCCTCACCTGTCTGCTCAGGTGTGCCTCACCTGTCTGCTCAGGTGTTCCTCACCTGTCTGCTCAGGCGTTCCTCACCTGTCTGCTCAGGCGTTCCTCACCTGTCTGCTCAGGTGTGCCTCACCTGTCTGCTCAGGTGTTCCTCACCTGTCTGCTCAGGTGTGCCTCACCTGTCTGCTCAGGTGTTCCTCACCTGTCTCGTCAGGTGTTCCTCACCTGTCTCATCTTGTCAGGTGTTCCTCACCTGTCTCGTCAGGTGTTCCTCACCTGTCTCGTCAGGTGTTCCTCACCTGTCTCGTCAGGTGTTCCTCACCTGTCTCATCTCGTCAGGTGTTCCTCACCTGTCTGCTCAGGTGTTCCTCACCTGTCTCGTCAGGTGTGCCTCACCTGTCTCGTCAGGTGTGCCTCACCTGTCTGCTCAGGTGTGCCTCACCTGTCTGCTCAGGTGTGCCTCACCTGTCTGCTCAGGTGTTCCTCACCTGTCTGCTCAGGTGTTCCTCACCTGTCTGCTCAGGTGTGCCTCACCTGTCTGCTCAGGTGTGCCTCACCTGTCTGCTCAATCGTTCCTCACCTGTCTGCTCAGGTGTGCCTCACCTGTCTGCTCAGGTGTTCCTCACCTGTCTGCTCAGGTGTGCCTCACCTGTCTGCTCAGGTGTTCCTCACCTGTCTGCTCAGGTGTTCCTCATCTGTCTGCTCAGGTGTGCCTCACCTGTCTGCTCAGGTGTGCCTCACCTGTCTGCTCAGGCGTTCGTCACCTGTCTGCTCAGGCGTTTCTCACCTGTCTGCTCAGGTGTGCCTCACCTGTCTGCTCAGGTGTGCCTCACCTGTCTGCTCAGGCGTGCCTCACCTGTCTGCTCAGGTGTTCCTCACCTGTCTGCTCAGGTGTTCCTCACCTGTCTGCTCAGGTGTGCCTCACCTGTCTGCTCAGGCGTGCCTCACCTGTCTGCTCAGGCGTGCCTCACCTGTCTGCTCAGGTGTGCCTCACCTGTCTGCTCAGGTGTGCCTCACCTGTCTGCTCAGGCGTTCCTCACCTGTCTGCTCAGGCGTTCCTCACCTGTCTGCTCAGGTGTGCCTCACCTGTCTGCTCAGGTGTGCCTCACCTGTCTGCTCAGGTGTGCCTCACCTGTCTGCTCAGGTGTTCCTCACCTGTCTCGTCAGGCGTTCCTCACCTGTCTGCTCAGGTGTTCCTCACCTGTCTCGTCAGGTGTTCCTCACCTGTCTGCTCAGGTGTGCCTCACCTGTCTGCTCAGGTGTTCCTCACCTGTCTGCTCAGGCGTTCCTCACCTGTCTGCTCAGGCGTTCCTCACCTGTCTGCTCAGGTGTGCCTCACCTGTCTGCTCAGGTGTTCCTCACCTGTCTGCTCAGGTGTGCCTCACCTGTCTGCTCAGGTGTTCCTCACCTGTCTCGTCAGGTGTTCCTCACCTGTCTCATCTTGTCAGGTGTTCCTCACCTGTCTCGTCAGGTGTTCCTCACCTGTCTCGTCAGGTGTTCCTCACCTGTCTCGTCAGGTGTTCCTCACCTGTCTCATCTCGTCAGGTGTTCCTCACCTGTCTGCTCAGGTGTTCCTCACCTGTCTCGTCAGGTGTGCCTCACCTGTCTCGTCAGGTGTGCCTCACCTGTCTGCTCAGGTGTGCCTCACCTGTCTGCTCAGGTGTGCCTCACCTGTCTGCTCAGGCGTTCCTCACCTGTCTGCTCAGGCGTTCCTCACCTGTCTGCTCAGGCGTTCCTCACCTGTCTGCTCAGGCGTGCCTCACCTGTCTGCTCAGGTGTTCCTCACCTGTCTGCTCAGGTGTTCCTCACCTGTCTGCTCAGGCGTGCCTCACCTGTCTGCTCAGGTGTTCCTCACCTGTCTGCTCAGGTGTGCCTCACCTGTCTGCTCAGGTGTTCCTCACCTGTCTCGTCAGGTGTTCCTCACCTGTCTCGTCAGGTGTTCCTCACCTGTCTCATCTTGTCAGGTGTTCCTCACCTGTCTGCTCAGGTGTTCCTCACCTGTCTCGTCAGGTGTTCCTCACCTGTCTCGTCAGGTGTTTCTCACCTGTCTCGTCAGGTGTTTCTCACCTGTCCCTGTTGTCTGAGCGCTGACTCCAGATCTGTGACTTTGGTTTGGTACAAACTGAGTTCCACCAGGAGCTGCTCCCGACTCTGGAACACAAACATTTCACCAAACACACCAAAACATTTCAATTAAACACGAAAATAAACATAATAAAATGTGCGGGTCAAAGGTCATAGTGCAGGTCAAAGATGAGCTCTGACCTTGATCTCGGTCTCGGGGTCGTAGCGCCCCCCGCAGGTCTGAGACAGGAGTGCGTACGCCCGCTGCAGAGCCTGGTACTCCTGATTCAACTGACGATACCTGAGCTCCGCCTCCTCCCGCACCTGAGCCAATCATACACAGAGAGACAAGGACCAGTCAGAGCGCAGACTGACCCCAGGGACCAATCAGAGCGCAGACTGACCGCAGGGACCAATCAGAGCGCAGACTGACCCCAGGGACCAGTCAGAGCGCAGACTGACCGCAGGGACCAATCAGAGCGCAGACTGACCGCAGGGACCAATCAGAGCGCAGACTGACCCCAGGGACCAATCAGAGCGCAGACTGACCGCAGGGACCAATCAGAGCGCAGACTGACCCCAGGGACCAGTCAGAGCGCAGACTGACCGCAGGGACCAATCAAAGCGCAGACTGACCGCAGGGACCAATCAGAGCGCAGACTGACCGCAGAGACCAATCAGAGCGCAGACTGACCCCAGGGACCAGTCAGAGCGCAGACTGACCGCAGAGACCAGTCAGAGCGCAGACTGACCCCAGGGACCAATCAGAGAGCAGACTGACCGCAGAGACCGGTCAGAGCGCAGACTGACCGCAGAGACCGGTCAGAGCGCAGACTGACCCCAGGGACCAATCAGAGCGCAGACTGACCCCAGGGACCAATCAGAGCACAGACTGACCGCAGGGACCAGTCAGAGCGCAGACTGACCCCAGGGACCAGTCAGAGCGCAGACTGACCGCAGGGACCAATCAGAGCGCAGACTGACCCCAGGGACCAATCAGAGCGCAGACTGACCGCAGGGACCAATCAGAGCGCAGACTGACCCCAGGGACCAATCAGAGCGCAGACTGACCGCAGGGACCAATCAGAGCGCAGACTGACGCCAGGGACCAATCAGAGCGCAGACTGACCCCAGGGACCAATCAGAGCGCAGACTGACCGCAGGGACCAATCAGAGCGCAGACTGACCCCAGGGACCAGTCAGAGCGCAGACTGACCGCAGGGACCAATCAGAGCGCAGACTGACCCCAGGGACCAGTCAGAGCGCAGACTGACCCCAGGGACCAATCAGAGCGCAGACTGACCGCAGAGACCGGTCAGAGCGCAGACTGACCCCAGGGACCAATCAGAGCGCAGACTGACCCCAGGGACCAATCAGAGCGCAGACTGACCGCAGGGACCAGTCAGAGCGCAGACTGACCCCAGGAACCAATCAGAGCGCAGACTGACCCCAGGGACCAATCAGAGCGCAGACTGACTCAGTTCAGCAGGTCAGAGTTTGTCCGAGTTCTTTGAGGAGGATCCTGGACGTTCCTCTGGACAGATCTAATCTACCAGCCGTCGTGTTCCAAACAGGAAGTTCTTTCCTCGAGGCCCCTCCCACTAACGCCCCTCCCCTTTGCCTAGGAAGGGGCGTTACCTTCAGCAGCCTCGCTCCTGATTGGCTTTTTGGTTGCTATGATACTCGCGGTTGTAATTCTAAATATGGAGCTTCATTTGGAGCTGAACGCTGTTGGTGAGGTTACTCAGGACACTTCTGTACCTCTGAGTCCGGGTCCTGTTCTGGTACCTCTGAGTCCGGGTCCTGTTCTGGTACCTCTGAGTCCGGGTCCTGTTCTGGTACCTCTGAGTCCGGGTCCTGGTCTGGTACCTCTGAGTCCGGGTCCTGGTCTGGTACCTCTGAGTCCGGGTCCTGTTCTGGTACTTCTGAGTCCGGGTCCTGGTCTGGTACCTCTGAGTCCGGGTCATGGTCTGGTACCTCTGAGTCCGGGTCCTGGTCTGGGGTCCGGTCTGTGTGGACCGAAGGAGTGGATCCATCTGAGTCGAACGAAGCATCTTCATCATAACCAAAAAACGTCTCTATCACCTGAAACCACAGACAGACATTTAGACCTGGTTTAGTCCTGGTTTAGTCCTGGTTTAGTCCTGGTTCAGTCCTGGTTTAGTCCTGGTTCAGTCCTGCTTCAGTCCTGGTTTAGTCCTGGTTCAGTCCTGGTTTAGTCCTGGTTCAGTCCTGGTTTAGTCCTAGTTTAGTCCTGGTTTAATCCTGGTTAAGTCCTGGTTAAGTCCTGGTTTGGTCCTGGTTTGGTCCTGGTTTAGTCCTGGCTAAGTCCTGGTTAAGTCCTGGTTTAGTCCTGGTTTGGTCCTGGTTTAGTCCTGGTTAAGTCCTGGTTTAGTCCTGGTTTAGTCCTGGTTTAGTCCTGGTTAAGTCCTGGTTTGGTCCTGGTTTAGTCCTGGTTTGGTCCTGGTTTAGTCCTAGTTTAGTTCTAGTTTAGTCCTGGTTTAGTCCTGGTTCAGTCCTGGTTTACTCCTGGTTCAGTCCTGGTTTAGTCCTAGTTTAGTCCTGGTTTAGTCCTGGTTAAGTCCTGGTTTGGTCCTGGTTTAGTCCTGGTTTGGTCCTGGTTTAGTCCTGGTTAAGTCCTGGTTTAGTCCTGGTTTGGTCCTGGTTTAGTCCTGGTTAAGTCCTGGTTAAGTCCTGGTTTAGTCCTGGTTTAGTCCTGGTTTAGTCCTGGTTAAGTCCTGGTTAAGTCCTGGTTTGGTCCTGGTTTGGTCCTGGTTTAGTCCTGGTTTAGTCCTGGTTAAGTCCTGGTTTAGTCCTAGTTCAGTCCTGGTTCAGTCCTAGTTTAGTCCTGGTTTAGTCCTGGTTAAGTCCTGGTTTGGTCCTGGTTTAGTCCTGGTTTGGTCCTGGTTTAGTCCTGGTTAAGTCCTGGTTAAGTCCTAGTTTAGTCCTGGTTTGGTCCTGGTTTAGTTCTGGTTGAGTCCTGGTTTAGTCCTGGTTTAGTCCTGGTTTAGTCCTGGTTAGGTCTTGGTTTGGTCCTGGTTTAGTCCTGGTTTGGTCCTGGTTTAGTCCTGGTTAAGTCCTGGTTTGGTCCTGGTTTGGTCCTGGTTAGGTCCTGGTTAAGTCCTGGTTAAGTCCTGGTTAAGTCCTGGTTAAGTCCTGGTTTAGTCCTGGTTTAGTCCTGGTTTAGTCCTGGTTAAGTCCTGGTTTGGTCCTGGTTTAGTCCTGGTTTGGTCCTGGTTTAGTCATGGTTTAGTCCTGGTTTAGTCCTGGTTTAGTCCTGGTTAAGTCTG
>CM068360.1:36846200-36870681 GCA_034769755.1 Odontamblyopus lacepedii | reverse complement strand
TGCCGCAGATGCTGTAAGATGCTGCTTGCCAGATGCTGCCTGATGCTGCTTGTGATGCTGCTGCGGATGCTGCTGTGAGTGCTGCTGCCGGATGCTGTAGATGCTGCCAGTGTAGATGCTGCGCCTTGGAAGTGCTGCCGCAGGAGTGCTGCGGGTGTAGTGCTGCCAAGATGCTGCTGCGGAGTATGGCCGTCTTGCGGAGTGCTGCCAAGATACTGCTGCCAGATGTAACTGCTTAGATAGCGAAGATGCCGCAGTGCTGCTCAGTAGATGCTGCCCAGATGCTGTAGATGCTGCTGCGGAGTGCTTGCAGATGCTGGCAGATGCTGCCAGATGCTGCTTGCGGGTGGCAAGGTATAGCAGCAGATGCAACAGTAAGTGCTGCCAGATGCTGCAGCCAGATGCTTAGTGCTGTAGATGCTGCTATAGATGCTGTAGATGCTGCTGTAGATGCTGCATTAGATGCTGCCAGTGCTTGCTGGCTGTGCTTGCAGATGCTTTGCCCTTAGTGCTGCTTGAGTCGCTTGGCATGGAAGTGCTGCTTATGAAGTGCTAACAATGGTGCTGCTTGTATGGTGCTGCTTGTAGATGCTGCTTGCTGAGTGCTTGGAGATGCTGCTTAGAATTATGGAGTGCTGCTTAGCAGTGCTTGCTTGGATGTAACTGCAAGTGTAGATGCCTTGGAGTAACAACTTGTGCTGCTTGCAGATGCTGCTTGCAGTGGAGTACTAGATGCTGCTGTGATGCTGCTGTAGATGCTGCTTACTTAGATGCTGTAGATGCTGCTGGGTGCAGATGCATGGATTAACATGGTGCTGCTTGCCATGATGCTGCTTGCAAGATTAACGCGATGCTGCTGCATTAACAGGTGCTGCTGCAGGTGCTGCTTGGAGTGCTGCAGGAGTAACAGCTTAGAAGTGCTGCTTAGATGCTGAAAAGATTAACATAGTGCTGCTGAATGATAGCAGCAGATGCTGCTTATGGTCAACAGATTGCAGTGCTGCCAGCGAATGCTCAACGCAGGTGAATTAGCGCGAAAGCAGATGCTGCTGCAGATCAGCCGCGCGAGATGCTTAGAATTGCTGCCCGCCGGAGTGCTTGATTAACAGCAGGGTAACAGCATTGAATTAACCAGATGCTGCCGAATTAACAGAATTGCTGGAGTGCTTAGCAGATGCTGCCAGATGCTGAAGCAGCAGATGCTGCCAGATGCTGCTGACTTAACAGATCAACGGAGTGCTACTTGCCAGAATTAGCTTGCAGATGCTTCCGGCGGCATGCTGCGTGCAGCTTGGTCTGCTGTAGATGCTGCTTGCGGTGCTGTGGTGCTCACTTGGAGATGCTGGCTAGCAGTCTGCTGTAGCAGATGCTGCTGCCAGATGCTTTGGATGGTGCTGTAGCAGACGCTGGCAGATGCTGCTTGTAGTGCAGATGCTGCTTGTAGATGCTGTAGATGCTGCGCTTGGGTGCTGCTTAGATGCTTGCCAGATGCTGGCTTGGGTAACAACGCTGCTGTAGATGCTGCCCAGATGCTGCTAGATGCCAGGTGAATTAACGAAACAGCGAATGCTGCCAGTGGGTGCTTAACGCAGATGCTGCTTAAGATGCTGTATTAAGATGCTGCCCAGCATGCTGCTGGATTAACAGATGCTAACACTGTAGATGCTGCTCAGATGCTGCTGCCAGTGCTGCCAGATGCTGCCCAGATGGCAGATGCTGCTGCAGATGCTGCTAATGCCTGAGGTGCTTGTAATGGATGCTAACAATGCTGGAGTGCAGATGCTGTAGATGCTGCCAGATGCTGCTTGTAGATGCTGCAGCAGAATGCTGTGGTGCATAGATGCTGCTGCAGATGCCTTGCGCAGATGCTGCAGTGCAGATGCTGTACAGGTGCTGCTTGAATTAGATGCTGCTTGTAGTGCTGCGAGATTAACGCGGTGCTTGCATAGATGCTGCCCAGATGCTGCCGAGGATGCTCAACCTGCCAGATGCTTAGATGCTGCTGCTAGGAGTGCTGCTACCAGCAAGTGCTAGCAAGATTAGCTGCTTGCTACGATGCTGCATAGATGCTGCCTTGTGGATGCTGTACTTGCAGCCAGATGCTAACGCGGAATGCGCTTAACGATGCTAACGCTGCCAATAGTGCGGTAGTGCTAACTGCACGAATGCTGCCAGATGCTGCAGATGCTGCTTAGGAATGCTTGCTTGTAGCTTGGAGTGCTGCTTAGGAGTGAATTAACAGATGCTGCTGTGGAGTGCTTGATGCTGCAATAGATGCTGTAGATGCTCAACGGAGTAAGCAACAGCAGTGCTGGAGTGCTTAGATGCTGCGGAGTAACCTTGGAGTGCTGCTGGTTGGCTGGGTGCTGCAGAGTGCTGCTGTAGATGTAGCTTGCTTAGATGCTGCAGATGCTGCCCAGATGCTGCTGCCAGATGCTAAGCGCAGATTAACCTTGTAGAACGCGTGCTGCTGAGTCTTGCTTGCTTAGAATGCTGCTGTGGGGTCAACATGCTGTAGTGCTGCAGATGCTGCGCAGATGCTGCTGGAGATGCTGCTGCGTGCTGCTGCTTATAGATGCTGCGGATGCTGTAGATGCTGCCGGAGTGCTGTAGTGCTGCCAGATGCTGCTTTGCCAGTGCTGCTTAGATGCTGCTGCAGATGTGCTGCAGTAGTGCCGTGCTGTAGATGCTGCTGCCAGGTGCTGCCAGATGCTGCTTTGGCAGATTAACAACGCAGATGCAGATGCTGCTAGAATTAGCTGCTAGATTAACAGCTGCCCGGCAGGGTAACAACGGCTGCACCGGAGTGCTGCTGTGAACAAGCAGGTGCTGCCAGATGCGGATGCTGCAGTGAACGGCGCGGTGCTGCCAGGTGCTGCCAGATGCTGCTGTAGATGCTGCTGTAGATGCTAACGCGTGATGGCTGCAACGCGGATGCTGCTGGAGATGCTGTAGCTGCAGATGCGGGTGCTGCCAGATGCTGCTGCGATGCTGCTGCCCAGATGCTGCCAGTGATGTAACAGTAGATGCTGCGGATGCTGCAGATGCTGAGTATAGTGCTGCCTGGAGTAACGTGGAGTGCTTAGCAGATATTAACGCAGATGAACATGCGGGTCTTAACGCCAGATGCTGCCGCAGATTAACAGCGGATTAGCAGCCAGATGCTGCAGATGCTAGAGATTAACAACGCGGTGCTGTAGCGCGAATTAACAGCAGCAGATGCTGCTTGCGGGTGCGGGTGCTCAACGCCCAGATGCTACTGCAAGATGCTGGCAGCGTGCTGCTGAATTCAACAGCAGGAGTGCTGCCGAATTCAACAGCGGTGCGGAGTCAACGCGGGTGCTAACAACGCGAAGATTAACAGCGGGTAGCTTGGCATGAATGCTGCAGTGATAGATGCTGCGCGGATGCTGCTTGGCGAAGATTAACAGCTTGCTGCTAGATGCTGCTTAGATGCTGGCTGCGAATTAACCGGTGCTGATAACAGCAGTATGCTGCGCAGAATTGCTGCCAGATGCTGCCCAGATGCTGTAGATGCTCAACTGCCTTAGATGCTACTTGGAGTGCTGCAGCAAGATGCTGCCAGTAGTGCTGCCCGGATGCTGCTGTAGAGTGTAGATGCTGCGGATGCTGCCCAGTGGATGCTGCTTGCAGATGCTGCTTGTAGAATGCTAACGCTGTAGTGCTTAGATGCTGCCAGATGCTGCGCGTGATGCTGAATTAACAGCAGATGCGCAGTGCTGTATGAATTAACAACATGAATTAACACTGTAGTGCTGGCAGTTAGCAGATGCGCAACGCCAGTGCTGCTGTAGATGCCCAGATGCTGTAGATGCTGCTTGAATTAACGCCAGAGTGCTGTGGATGCTTAACAGCAGATGCTGAGTGCTGGCATGAGTGCTGCATAACAGCAGATGCTGGATGCTGCTGTAGATGCTGCAAGATGCTGCAGATGCTGCTGCTTAACAAGATGCTGCTTAGATGCTGCTGCAGTGCTGTAGATGCTGCTGTGGAGTGCTGCAGAATTAACGCAGATGCTGCTTGCTGCTTATAGATGCTGCAGATGCTGTAGGTAGCAGATGCTGCTTGTAGATGCTGCTGGAGTGCTGCTTAGATGCTGCTTAGATGCTGGAGTGCAGATGCTGCAGATGCTGCTGCCAGATGCTGCTGCAGATGCTGGAATTAACATGCTGCTGCAGATGCTGCTGCCAGATGCTGCAGATGCTGCAGATGCTGCTGTAGATGCTGCCAGTGCTTGTGATGCTGCTTAGTGCAGATGCTGTATGATGCTGCAGTGCTGCCTTGAATTAACATAGATGCTGCTAGATGCTTGGAGTAACATGAGATGCTAACTGCAGATGCTTGGGTGGCACAGATGCTGCAGATGCGTTTTAACATAATGGTGCAGATGCTGCCAGATGCTGCAGTGCATAGATGCTGCTGATGCTGCTTGAATTTAACCAGATGCTGCTGCCAGATGAATTAGATGCAGATGCTGCAGATGCTGCTTGTAGTGCTGCAGATGCTGCTTGCAGATGCTGCTGCAGATGCTGTAGATGCTGCCAGATGCTGCTTAGTGGCAGATGCTGCTGTGAGATGCTGTATGGAGTACTTGTAGATGCTGCCGCGGATGCTGCAGATGCTGCCAGATGCTGGAGTGCTGCCAGATGCTGCAGATGCTGCTGCAGATGCTTGCAGTGCTGCTGCAGATTAACGCAGTGCAGATGCTGCTTAGCAGTGCTGCTGCTGTGAATTAACAAGATGCTGTAGTGCTGGATGCTGCTTAGGTGCTGCCTTGGAGTGCTGTGAGTGCTGCTGGATGCTGCCCAGATGCTGCTGCAGATGCTGCTGCAAGATGCTGCTGGTAGATTAAGTGCTGCAGATGCTGCTTAGTGCTGTAGATGCTGTAGTGCTGGTAGTGCTGTAGATGCTGCCAGTGCTGCTTAGAGTGCTGCCCAGTGCTGCCTTGCAGATGCTTGAAGTGCAGTGCTGCCAGATGCTGTAGATGTGCAGATGCTGTAGTGCTGCTTAGTGCAGATGCTGCAATGCAGATGCTGCCAGATGCTGCCAACAGTGCTGCAGATGCTGCCAGATGCTGCTTGGATGCTGCTTGCAGATGCTGCTTTGGAGTGCTGCTTGCAGATGCTGCTGAGTGCTGTAGATGCTGCAGATGCTTAGCGAATGCTGCTTAGCAGATGCTGTAGTGCTGCTTGCAGATGCTGCCAGATGCTTGAATGCTATAGATGCTGCAGATGCTGCCAGATGCTGCAGATGCTGCTGTAGATGCTGCTGGATGCTGCTTGCTGCAGATGCTGTAGATGCTGCTTGCCAGATGCTGCAGATGCAGATGCTGCTGCCCAGATGCTGCCAGATGCTGTAGATGCTGCAGTGGAGTGCTGCTTGGAGTGCTGCAGCTGCTGGAGTGCTGCTGCCAGATGCCAGATGCTGCTGCAAGATGCTGCCCGGATGCTGCAGATGCTGCTTGCGATGCTGCTGTATGCCAGATGCTGCCAGATGCTGCTGCCAGATGCTGCCAGGATGCTGCTGTAGATGCTGCTGCGGAGTGCTGCTGCTGCCGGATGCTGCTGTCAGTGATGCCGGATGCTGCCAGATGCTGCCGATGCTGCTGCCGTAAGTGCTGCAGTTAACATGATGCTGCTTAGATGCTGCAGATGCTGCCAGATGCTGCAAGAGTGCTGTATAGATGCTGCTGCGGAGTAACGCTGCTGCAGATGCTGCTGCCAGATGCTGCCAGATCTTTCGCGCAGATGCTGCCATAGATGCTGCGGATGCTGCTGCTAGATGCTGCTGCGGATGCTGCCCAGTACTTGCTGCTTGCCGATGCTGCAGATGCTGCCGGATGCTGCTGTGCAACATGGATGCTGCTGGAGATGCTGCGGATGCTTGCTGAGTGCTTGCGCGGATGCTGCTGCCAGATGCTGTAGATGCTAGCCAGATGCTGCCAGATGCTGGAGTGCTGCCAGATGCTGCTTGCTGTAGATGCTGCGGAGTAATCATGATGCTGCGAGTGCTGTAGATGCTGCAGATGCTGTAGTGCTGCTGGATGCTGCATAGATGCTGTAGATGCTGCTGTAGATGCTGCCGTAGATGCTGTGAGATTAGATGCTGGAGTGCTGCAGATGGAGTGCTGCCAGATGCAGATGCTGCTGGAATGCTGCAGATGCTGCTGGAGATGCTGCCAGATGCTGCCAGATGCTGCAACAGTGCTGTAGATGCTGCTGCAGATGCTGTAGATGCCAGATGCTGCTATAGATGCTGCGGAGATGCTGTAGATGCTGCCAGTGCTTGTAGATGCTGCAGATGCTGCTTTGAGTACCAGATGCTGGAGTGCTGCTTAATGATGCTTGGGCAGATGCTGCTGCAGATGCTGTAGATGCTGCCAGATGCTGCTGCAGATGCTGCTGAGATGCTGCTGCAGATGCTTAGATGCTGCTTAGATGCTGCCCAGTGCTGCTGGAATTAACGCTGCAGATGCTTAGATGCTGCTTAGTGCTGCTGGAGTGCTGCCAGATGCTTGCAGATGCTGCTGCAAGATGCTGCTTATGGTGCGCCAGATGCTGCTTATCAGATGCTGCAGATGCAGATGCTGCAGATGCTGCTGCCCAGATGCTGCTGTAGATGCAGTGCTGTAGATGCTGCTGCAGTGCTGCTTGGAGATGCTGCTTGCCAGATGCTGCTTGAAGATGCTGCTTGGATGCTGCTGTGGAGTGCTGTAGCAGATGCTGCTGCTGCAGATGCTGCTGTAGGTAACTTAGATGCTGCTCAGATGCTGCTTAGATGCTGTAGTGCTGCAGATGCTGCTGCAGATGCTGCTGGGCTGGGTAACGCAGATGCTGCCAGCAGATGCTGCTTGCCAGATGCTGCTGCTAGATGCTGCTTGGGTGCTGTAGATGCTGCCAGATGCTGTAGATGCCAGTGATGCTTGCCCAGTGCTGCCTTGGAGTGCTGTAGATGGAGTAACATGCTGTAGAGTTGCTGCTGCTGTGAGATGCTACAAGATGCTGTAGATGCTGCCCAGTGCTGCTTAGATGCTGCTTGTAGTGCTGCAGATGCTGTAATTGCTGCTGCAGATGCTGCTGTGAGTGCTTGGAGTGCTGTAGAGTGCTGCTTAAGTGCTGCTTGCCAGATGCTGCTTGAATGCATGCCAATGCTAACTTGCCCAGATGCTGCAGATGCTGCTGCTTGGAGTGCTGCTGCCAGATGCTGCTGTAGTGCTGCTAGCAGATGCTGCTGCAATTAACATAGATGCTGCTGCAGATGCTGCTGCAAATCTGCAAATGCTACTGTGCTGCAAGTGCTGCTTATAGATGCTGTAGATGCTGATGCTGCCCGTGGCAGCAGATGCTGCTGGAGTGCTTGCTTAGATGCTGCTGCAGATGCTGCTAGATGCTGCTTGGAGTGGGTGCTGTAAGATGCTGCTTGCCAGATGCTGCTTGAATTAACAAGTGCTGCCAGATGCATGCTGCTGCAGATGCTTGCCAGATGCTGCTGGAATTAACAGATGCTGCAGATGCTGCTGTGCTGCCCAGATGCTTAGCTGTAGATGCTGCCCAGATGCTGCTCAGCGTGGAAGATGCTGCTGTATGCTGATAACGCGCAGTGCTGTAGTGCTGCTGGGTGCCTGCTGGATGCTGTATAAATGCTGCATAAAGATGCTGCAGATGCTGCCCAGATGCTGTGAATTAACAGCAGATGCTGCTGCAGATGCTGCCAGTGCTGCTGCAGATGCTTAGATGTACTTAGATGCTGCTTATCTAAGTGTAGATGCTGCTGCCAGATGCTGCCAGATGCTGCCTTGCTTAACGCATGGGTGCTGTAGATGCTGCTGTGCAGATGCTGCCAGATGCTGGATGCTGCTGCCAGTGTAGTGCTGCAGATGCTGCTGCAGATGCTGGAGTAACAGATGCTGCTTGCAGATGCTGCAGATGTAGATGCTGCCAGATGCTGCTGGATGCTGCCAGATGCTGCTGTAGCTGCTTGCAGATGCTGCTTGTAGATGCTATGATGCTGCTACTGGGTGCAGATGCTGTAGATGCTGCCAGATGCTGCTCAGATGCTGCTTGGTCAGATGCTGCTTGAATTAGCAGATGCTGGAGTGCTGCTGCCAGTGCTGCTAGATGCTGCAGATGCTGCTTGTAAGGAGTAGTGCTGCAGATGCTTGCAGATGCTACTTGCAAGATGCTGCTTAGTGCTGCTTAGATGCTGGAGTGCTGCTTAGATGCTGCTTAGTGCTGGAGGTGCTGCACTGCCAGATGCTGCTTGGGTGCTGCCTTGGATGCTGCTGCAGATTAGTGATGCTGCAGATGCTTGCTAGATGCTGCTCAGTAGATGCTGCAGATGCTGCTTAACGCTGCCAGATGCTGCTGCAGATGCTGTAACTTGTAGATGCTGCTGCAGATGGAGTGCTGCTGCCAAGATGCTGCTGCAGATGCTGCTGCAGATTAACAGCTGCTGCCAGATTGTAGATGCTGCCAAGATGCTGCTTAGCTGCTTAGATGCTTGGATGCTGCTGCAGATGCTGCTACTGCTGCAAATACTGCCGCAAATACTACCATAAATACTACTGCAAATACTACTTGCAAATACTGCCAAATACTACTGCAAATACTGCAAATACTACTACTACTGCAAATACTACTGCAAATACTACTGCAAATACTGCAAATACTACTGCAAATACTGCAAATACTACTGCAGTACTGCAAATACTACTGCAAATACTACTGCAAATACTACTACAAATACTACTGCAGATAGTGTAAATCACTTTGTGCGCATGCGCGAGTTCCCGTGTGCAGCCTGTTTACAGAAGCTCCGATTCCTTTCTTCGCTTTTCTTGCTTTTTTGTACTTTTTACCTTTCTTATTTGAGCACACTTTTTGACATAGTTCTTAACAACACTAGAGTAGCCGAGGGAGTTTTTTTGGCGACTTTGAGTGACCCTTAGGACTGTTTCTGACTGAAACGGGGTTACAATGCTGCGTTACACTCGAGAACAGCTGATGGCGCTGAGAGACGCTGGAGCGGCTGCTATAGGAACCACTGGGAGCTCACCTGACATCCCCGCGGACTGCAGGAGAAGGACACACAGGGGCTGCAGAGGAAATAAAAAACTGCGACGGAAGAGGATAGCAGCAAAACAACAGAGACTTAAGTTCAAGCCGTGTCTCCCCTCTATTGTGATGGGTAACGTGAGATCCCTCGTAAATAAGATGGACGAACTGACAGCGCTAGCCCAGAGTCAGAAGGAATATCGGGAGTGCAGTTTAATGTGTTTCTCCGAGACATGGCTGCATGAAGATGTGCCTGATGACTACGTTTCTATCGCGGGCTTCTCCACGGTACGGGCCGACAGAGAGCGCGCCAGCTGCGGGAAGAGCAGAGCGGCGCGGGTCGCTGTGCTCGTCAACCACCGCTGGTGCCATCCATCGCACATCACCGTCAGGAGAACGGATCTGCAGCCCTGATGTGGAACTATGTACTGTCGGACTCACGGCCTTATTATCTACCGAGGGAGTTCTGCGCATGTTGTGTTTGTTGCTGTCTACGTGCCTCCGTCAGCCAACGCCCACAGCGCCTGTGACTCTATCCACGCTGCGGTAGCCCGGTTCAGAACGCTCACCCTACAGCCTTCATCGCCATCTCCAGGGACTTCCAATCATGTCAGTTTGGCCAAACTCTCCCCACTTTCTCCCAGTTTGTGAACTGCTCCACCAGGAGGGAAAAACATGAGACCACCTCTATGCTAATGTTAGTGGCGCATACCTGGCGGCCCCCTGCCCCACTTGGCCGTTCAGACCACATCCTGGTGCTCCTCAGGACATCTTACACACCTCTGGTGGCGCCTTCCCCCTCCCCGGTCTGTGAGGAGGTGGACAGATGAGTCTCTGGAGGTGTTACAGAGCTGCTTTGAGGTGACAGACTGGGCTGCACTCACTGAGCCCCATGGAGAAGACCTCGGATGGGCTGACTGACTGCATCACCAGCTACATAAACTTCTGTGTGGACTCAGTTGTCCCAACAAAGACTGTGAGCTGTTATCCAAACAACAAGCCATGGATAACCAAGGACATTAAAGCCACACTCATTGAGAAGAGGAAGGCCTGCAGCTCGGGAAACAAGGAGGAGGCCCGGGCTGCTCAGAAGAAACTGAAGGTGCAGCTGAGCCAGGCCAGACAGAGGCATGGGAGGAAGCTGGAGTGGAAACTTCAGCAGAACAACATGAGGGAAGTGTGGAGCGGCATGAGGACCATCACGGGACACAAGCCGACCCGAGGGGGAAGCGTTGAGGGAGACGTGAACACAGCTAATGAGTTCAACATCTTCTTCAATCGCTTTGACACTGCAGGAACTGTCCAGCTCCAGCCAGCAGCAGTCACCCCCCTACCCCTCCTTCCCCCGTCTCCTGTGGAAGACCCAGCTCACACCTGAGACAACACCACCCCTCCCCCTCCTGACACCTCCACACTGACTGTCACTGAGGAGCAGGTGAGGTGTCAACTGCTGAGACTGAAGGCCGGGAAAGCACCAGGACCTGATGGAGTGAGCCCCAGAGTCCTGAAGGGCTGTGCTCCCCAGCTCAGTGGTGTTCTGCACCAGATCTTCAGCCTGAGCCTGAGTCTTCAGAGAGTCCCCCTGCTGTGGAAGACATCGTGCCTCGTCCCCGTCCCGAAGACGCCGCGCTCCTGAGACCCTAAGGACTACAGGCCCGTGGCTCTGACCTCCCACATCATGAAGACTCTGGAGCGACTCGTCCTGGAGCAGCTGAGGCCTATGGTCCAACATCTGCAAGACCCGCTCCAGTTTGCCTACCAGCCCCACCTTGGAGTAGATGACGCCATCCTGACCCTACTCCACAGAGTCTACTCCCACCTGGACAAGCCGGCCGCCACTGTGAGGATCATGTTTTTTGACTTCTCCAGTGCGTTCAACACCATCAGGCCGGCTCTGCTGGCTGAGAAGCTGGCAGTGATGCAGGTGGAGCCTCCTTGGTGTCCTGGATTGTGGATTACCTCACTGGAAGACCACAGTATGTGTGTTTGCAGAGCTGTGTGTCGGACAGAGTGGTCAGCAACACCGGGGCTCCACAGGGGACAGTCCTGTCTCCCTTCCTCTTCACCCTCTACACCACAGACTTCAACTACTGCAGCCAGTCTTGCCACCTTCAGAAGTTTTCTGACGACTCTGCAGTGGTGGATGCATCAGCGGTGGTGACGAGGAGGAGTACAGGACTGTAGTGGACAACTTTGTCACTTGGAGTGAGGAGAACCATCTCCAGCTCAACGTGACCAAGACAAAGGAACTGGTGGTGGACCTAAGGAGGACCAAAGCTGCTGTGACCCCCATCTCCATCCAGGGGGTCAGTGTGGACGTGGTGGAGGAGTACAAGTACCTGGGGGTGAACTTGGACAATAAACTGGACTGGAGCAGGAACGTGGATGCGGTTTACAAGAAGGGCCAGAGCCGCCTCTATTTCCTGAGGAGGCTGAGGTCCTTTGACATCTGCAGGACGATGCTCAGGATGTTCTACGAGTCTATGGAGGCCAGTGCATCATGTGCTGTAGTCTGCTGGGGCAGCAGTCTGCGCCTGAGGGACACTAATAGACTCAAGAAGATCATTAGGAAGGCTGGACATGTTGTGGGGGAGGAGCTGGACTCTCTGGCGGTGGTGTTGGACAGGAGAATACTGGACAAAATCTGGACTATTCTGGACTCTCCCTCCCACCCCCTCCACAAGGTGCTGGCCAATCAGAGGAGCTCTTTCAGCCATAGACTGCGGCTGCCGCTGCTCCACTGAGAGACACAGGAAATCTGTCCTGTCGCCATCAAACTGTTGAACGCTGCACTTTAACTCACAAACTACTCAATCCTTTCATCCTATTCCTGCTCACACATGTATATAGTCATAAATATGTCACTGATGTAAATAATTTCCCAGAGAGAGATATTTTATCTTTTATCTTATTGTATTTAGCTTATTTTGTAACTTGTTCAATCTACAGGCTCTTGGTCGGTTGCATCTGTAACAAAGAAAAGTAATTCTGATTCTGAAATCCAGCTCCTGTGTCTCTTCTCTCGTCCTCAGATCTCAGACCTGGTTTTCCACCTTCACCTCGAGTCCTGGGAACATCTGGACTTCATCTGGGGCCTGGACGCCAAAGACAAAATGTTCCCGTCCATCCTGAAGCTCCTGCAGACCTACTGAGACCTGGACCTACTGAGACCAGGACCTACTGAGACCAGGACCTACTGAGACCAGGACCTACTGAGACCTGGACCTACTGAGACCAGGACCTACTGAGACCAGGACCTACTGAGACCTGGACCTACTGAGACCAGGACCTACTGAGACCAGGACCTACTGAGACCTGGACCTACTGAGACCTGGACCTACTGAGACCTGGACCTACCGAGACCTGGACCTACTGAGACCTGGACCTACCGAGACCAGGACCTACTGAGACCTGGACCTACTGAGACCAGGACCTACTGAGACCTGGACCTACCGAGACCTGGACCTACTGAGACCTGGACCCACTGAGACCAGGACTGAGACCAGGACCTACTGAGACCTGGACCTACTGAGACCTGGACCTACTGAGACCTGGACTGAGACCTGGACCCACTGAGACCAGGACTGAGACCTGGACCTACGGAGACCAGGACCTACTGAGACGTGGACCTACTGAGACCAGGACCTACTGAGACCAGGACCTACTGAGACGTGGACCTACTGAGACCTGGACCTACTGAGACCAGGACCTACTGAGACCTGGACCTACTGAGACCAGGACCTACTGAGACCAGGACCTACTGAGACCAGGACCTACTGAGACCTGGACCTACTGAGACCTGGACCTACTGAGACCAGGACCTACTGAGACGTGGACCTACTGAGACCTGGACCTACTGAGACCAGGACCTACTGAGACCTGGACCTACTGAGACTAGGACCTACTGAGACCAGGACCTACTGAGACCAGGACCTACTGAGACGTGGACCTACTGAGACCTGGACCTACTGAGACCTGGACCTACTGAGACCTGGACCTACTGAGACCAGGACCTACTGAGACCTGGACCTACTGAGACCTGGACCTACTGAGACCAGGACCTACTGAGACCTGGACCTACTGAGACCTGGACCTACTGAGACCAGGACCTACTGAGACCTGGACCTACTGAGACCTGGACCTACTGAGACCTGGACCCACTGAGACCAGGACTGAGACCAGGACCGACTGAGACCTGGACCTACTGAGACCTGGACCGACTGAGACCTGGACCTACTGAGACCTGGACCTACTGAGACCAGGACCTACTGAGACCTGGACCCACTGAGACCAGGACTGAGACCTGGACCTACTGAGACCAGGACCTACTGAGACCTGGACCGACTGAGACCAGGACTGAGACCTGGACCTACTGAGACCAGGACCTACTGAGACCTGGACCGACTGAGACCTGGACCCACTGAGACCTGGACCTACTGAGACCAGGACCTACTGAGACCTGGACCTACTGAGACCAGGACCTACTGAGACCAGGACTGAGACCAGGACCTACTGAGACCTGGACCTACTGAGACCTGGACCTACTGAGACCTGGACCCACTGAGACCTGGACCTACTGAGACCTGGACCTACTGAGACCTGGACCCACTGAGACCTGGACCTACTGAGACCAGGACCTACTGAGACCAGGACTGAGACCAGGACCTACTGAGACCTGGACTGAGACCAGGACCTACTGAGACCTGGACCTACTGAGACCAGGACTGAGACCAGGACCTACTGAGACCTGGACTGAGACCGGAACCGGGACCAGGATCAGGACCAGGATCAGGACCAGGATCAGGACCAGGATCAGGACCAGGATCAGGACCAGGACTGAGACCAGGACTTGCCGAGAATCCGTGTACACAGGAGTTTTTGAGCCTGTTTTTGTTGGTGTTTTCGGGACCAAACTGTGACGTGGATTCACTGTTTTTTCACTTTTATTTGAGTTTGGATCAAAATGTTTTTATTTCTGCACTGATTTTAAGTTTAAATTTCTTAAACTTTCTAAATGCATCAATCACTGTTTTTATTCTTTTATCACAAATTAAACGTCTGAAAAGTTTCTGTGGCGTCTGTTTATTATTTAACCAGGACCGAAGCAGGACTAAACCAGGACTAATCCAGGACCGAACCAGGACCGAACCAGGACCGAACCAGGACCAAAGCAGGACCGAACCAGGACCGAACCAGGACCGAACCAGGACCGAACCAGGACCGAACCAGGACTAATCCAGGACCGAACCAGGACTAATCCAGGACCGAACCAGGACCGAACCAGGACTAATCCAGGACCGAACCAGGACTAATCCAGGACCGAACCAGGACTAATCCAGGACCGAACCAGGACCGAACCAGGACCGAACCAGGACCGAACCAGGACCGAACCAGGACTAATCCAGGACCGAACCAGGACTAATCCAGGACCGAACCAGGACCGAACCAGGACTAATCCAGGACCGAACCAGGACCGAACCAGGACCGAACCAGGACCGAACCAGGACTAATCCAGGACCGAACCAGGACTAATCCAGGACCGAACCAGGACCGAACCAGGACCGAACCAGGACCGAACCAGGACTAATCCAGGACCGAACCAGGACTAATCCAGGACCGAACCAGGACTAATCCAGGACCGAAGCAGGACCGAAGCAGGACTATAAACTCAGGAATAAAACCTGTCACACTTTAATCTTCAGATGTTTTAATCACTTTGGGCGAAGCTGAAGTGTAACAGAGAATTACATCATTTACAAACATTAAAATCAGCAACTGCAGAACACGGGTATTTACCCCTGTGGGGTATTACAGAGGGGTATTTACCCCTGTGGGGTATTACAGAGGGGTATTTACCCCTGTGGGGTATTACAGAGGGGTATTTACCCCTGTGGGGTATTACAGAGGGGTATTTACCCCTGTGGGGTATTACAGAGGGGTATTTACCCCTGTGGGGTATTACAGAGGGGTATTTACCCCTGTGGGGTATTACAGAGGGGTATTTACCCCTGTGGGGTATTACAGAGGGGTATTTACCCCTGTGGGTCACATATTCTCCATGTTCTCTGTGTGAATGGGGCCCAGGACAGATCTCTAGATGACTCAGACATGGAGGCGTCTCCAGTTTGTGTGAGGAACAGGAGGAAAATCCAGACAGAATCTTTCCCCACAGGAAGTTCCTCCTCGATTCTCCGACGCTCAGACTTTGGGCCTGAGTTTGTTCTTGCTGCAGGTGAGAGGGGCAGGTGAGAGGGGCAGATGAGAGGGGCAGGTGCAGTGGCAGGTGAGAGGAGCAGGTGAGAGGGGCAGGTGAGAGGGGCAGGTGCATTCGGGGTCACTGAGATTTTTGCAGCAGAAAAACGATTTTGTGGAGCTGGAGTCTGAGCGCGATGTCCAGAGGAGTCTCCCCATCCTGAAAACAAGAACACAGACCTGGTTTAGATCTGGTTTAGTCCTGGTTTAGATCTGGTTTAGATCTGGTTCCTGATGTTGGTGTAGTCATGTCAGTGGGCGTGGCTGTGGGCGGGGCTCACCTGGTTCTGCAGGTGGAGGTGGGCGGGGCTCACCTGGTTCTGCAGGTGGAGGTGGGCGGGGCTCACCTGGTTCTGCAGGTGGAGGTGGGTGGGGCTCACCTGGTCCTGCAGGTGGAGGTGGGCGTGGCTCACCTGGTTCTGCAGGTGGAGGTGGGCGGGGCTCACCTGGTTCTGCAGGTGGAGGTGCGCGGGGCTCACCTGGTCCTGCAGGTGGAGGTGGGCGGGGCTCACCTGGTCCTGCAGCTGGAGGTGGGCGGGGCTCACCTGGTCCTGCAGCTGGAGGTGGGCGGGGCTCACCTGGTTCTGCAGGTGGCGGTGGGCGGGGCTCACCTGGTTCTGCAGGTGGAGGTGGGCGGGGCTCACCTGGTTCTGCAGGTGGAGGTGGGCGTGTCTCTGCAGAAGTTCGGGGACGAGTCGATGGTTTTTCCTCAGACACAAATAATGGAGCGGAGTATTTCCCTTCTGCACGACACGAGTACGATACAAATATACAAATATACAAATATACAAATACACACATACACACATACAAATACACACATACAAATACACACATGTACAAATACACACATACAAATACACACATGTACAAATACACACATACAAATACACACATGTACAAATACACACATACACACATACACATACAAATACACACATACAAATACACACATACAAATACACACATACACACATACACACATACACACATACACATACAAATACACACATACAAATACACACATACAAATACACATATACAAATACACATACAAATACACATATACAAATACACACATACAAATACACACATACAAATACACACATGTAGAAATACACATATACAAATACACACATGTACAAATACACACATGTACAAATACACATATACAAATACACACATACAAATACACACATACAAATACACACATACAAATACACATATACAAATACACACATACACACATACACACATACACACATACACATACAAATACACACATACAAATACACACATACAAATACACATATACAAATACACATACAAATACACATATACAAATACACACATACAAATACACACATACAAATACACACATGTAGAAATACACATATACAAATACACACATGTACAAATACACACATGTACAAATACACATATACAAATACACACATACAAATACACACATACAAATACACACATACAAATACACACATACAAATACACACATGTACAAATACACACATGTACAAATACACACATACAAATACACACATGTACAAATACACATGTACAAATACACACATACAAATACACACATGTACAAATACACACATACAAATACACACACGTACAAATACACACATACAAATACACACATACAAATACACACATACAAATACACACATACAAATACACACATGTAGAAATACACATATACAAATACACACATGTACAAATACACACATGTACAAATACACATATACAAATACACACATACAAATACACACATACAAATACACACATACAAATACACACATGTACAAATACACACATGTACAAATACACACATACAAATACACACATGTACAAATACACACATGTACAAATACACACATACAAATACACACATGTACAAATACACACATACAAATACACACACGTACAAATACACACATACAAATACACACACGTACAAATACACACATACAAATACACATATGTACAAATACACACATACAAATACACACATACAAATACACACACGTACAAATACAAACGTACAAATACACACGTACAAATACACACATACAAATACACATATGTACAAATACACACATACAAATACACACACGCATAAATACAAACGTACAAATACACACATACAAATACACACAAACAAATACACACATGCAAATACACACACGTACAAATACACACGTACAAATACACACATACAAATACACATATGTACAAATACACACATACAAATACACACATACAAATACAAACGTACAAATACACACGTACAAATACACACATACAAATACACACATGTACAAATACACACACGTACAAATACACACATACAAATACACACACGTACAAATACAAACGTACAAATACACACATACAAATACACACATACAAATACACATATGTACAAATACACACATACAAATACACACACGTACAAATACAAACGTACAAATACACACATACAAATACACACACGTACAAATACACACGTACAAATACACACATACAAATACACACATGTAGAAATACACATATACAAATACACACATGTACAAATACACACATGTACAAATACACATATACAAATACACACATACAAATACACACATACAAATACACACATACAAATACACACATACAAATACACACATGTACAAATACACACATGTACAAATACACACATACAAATACACACATGTACAAATACACACATGTACAAATACACACATACAAATACACACATGTACAAATACACACATACAAATACACACACGTACAAATACACACATACAAATACACACACGTACAAATACACACATACAAATACACATATGTACAAATACACACATACAAATACACACATACAAATACACACACGTACAAATACAAACGTACAAATACACACGTACAAATACACACATACAAATACACATATGTACAAATACACACATACAAATACACACACGTACAAATACAAACGTACAAATACACACATACAAATACACACATACAAATACACACATACAAATACACACACGTACAAATACACACGTACAAATACACACATACAAATACACATATGTACAAATACACACATACAAATACACACATACAAATACACACACGTACAAATACACACGTACAAATACACACGTACAAATACACACATGTACAAATACACACACGTACAAATACACACATACAAATACACACACGTACAAATACAAACGTACAAATACACACATACAAATACACACATACAAATACACATATGTACAAATACACACATACAAATACACACACGTACAAATACAAACGTACAAATACACACATACAAATACACACACGTACAAATACACACGTACAAATACACACATACAAATACACACATACAAATACACGTATGTACAAATACACACATACAAATACACACATACAAATACACACATACAAATACACACATACAAATACACACATACAAATACACACATGTACAAATACACACATACAAATACACACATGTACAAATACACACATACAAATACACACATGAAAAAAGACACACATACAAAA
Organism: Odontamblyopus lacepedii; assembly: GCA_034769755.1. Lineage (NCBI taxonomy): Eukaryota > Metazoa > Chordata > Actinopteri > Gobiiformes > Gobiidae > Odontamblyopus > Odontamblyopus lacepedii. The sequence continues at coordinate 36,851,740 of CM068360.1, read as the reverse complement.
ACACACATACAAATAGACACATCTATAAATATACACATACAAATACACACATACAAATACACACATACAAATACACACATACAAATACACACATACAAATACACACATGTACAAATACACACATACAAATACACACATGTACAAATACACACATACAAATACACACACGTACAAATACACACATGCAAATACACACACGTACAAATACACACGTACAAATACACACATACAAATACACACATACAAATACACACGTACAAATACACACGTACAAATACACACATACAAATACACATATGTAGAAATACACACATACAAATACACACACGTACAAATACAAACGTACAAATACACACATACAAATACACACACGTACAAATACACACGTACAAATACACACATACAAATACACACATACAAATACACGTATGTACAAATACACACATACAAATACACACATACAAATACACACATACAAATACACACATACAAATACACACATGTACAAATACACACATACAAATACACACATGTACAAATACACACATGTACAAATACACACATACAAATACACACACGTACAAATACACACATACAAATACACACACGTACAAATACACACGTACAAATACACACATACAAATACACACATACAAATACACGTATGTACAAATACACACATACAAATACACACATACAAATACACACATACAAATACACACATACAAATACACACATGTACAAATACACACATACAAATACACACATGTACAAATACACACATGTACAAATACACACATACAAATACACACACGTACAAATACACACATACAAATACACACACGTACAAATACACACGTACAAATACACACATACAAATACACATATGTACAAATACACACATACAAATACACACATACAAATACACACATACAAATACACACATACAAATACACACACGTACAAATACACACGTACAAATACACACGTACAAATACACATATGTACAAATACACACATACAAATACACACACATACAAATACACACATACAAATACACACACGTACAAATACACACGTACAAATACACACATGTACAAATACACACATACAAATACACACACGTACAAATACACACGTACAAATACACACGTACAAATACACACATACAAATACACATATGTACAAATACACACATACAAATACACACACGTACAAATACACACATACAAATACACACACGTACAAATACAAACGTACAAATACACACATACAAATACACACATACAAATACACACACGTACAAATACAAACGTACAAATACACACGTACAAATACACACATACAAATACACATATGTACAAATACACACATACAAATACACACACGTACAAATACAAACGTACAAATACACACGTACAAATACACACATACAAATACACATATGTACAAATACACACATACAAATACACACACATACAAATACACACATACAAATACACACACGTACAAATACAAACGTACAAATACACACATACAAATACACACACGTACAAATACACACGTACAAATACACACATACAAATACACACATACAAATACACGTATGTACAAATACACACATACAAATACACACACGTACAAATACACACGTACAAATACACACATACAAATACACATATGTACAAATACAAACGTACAAATACAAACGTACAAATACACACGTACAAATACACACATACAAATACACATATGTACAAATACACACATACAAATACACACACGTACAAATACACACGTACAAATACACATGTACAAATACACACACACGTACAAATACACACGTACAAATACACATATGTACAAATACACACACACAAATACACACATGTACAAATACACACATACAAATACACATATGTACAAATACACACACACAAATACACACATGTACAAATACACACATACAAATACACATACAAATACACACATACAAATACACACATGTACAAATACACACATGTACAAATACACACATACAAATACACACATACAAATACACACATACAAATACACACATGTACAAATACACACAAATACACACACGTACAAATACACACATACAAATACACACACGTACAAATACACACGTACAAATACACACATACAAATACACACATGTACAAATACACACATACAAATACACACACGTACAAATACACATGTACAAATACACACATGTACAAATACACACACACACGTACAAATACACACACACAAATACACACATGTACAAATACACACATACAAATACACACGTGTACAAATACACACGTATACAAATACACACGTGTACAAATACACACGTGTACAAATACACACACATACAAATACACACGCATACAAATACACACGCGTACAAATACACACGCGTACAAATACACACACGTACAAATACACACATATACAAATGCACACACATACAAATACACACATACAAATACACATATGTACAAATACACACACGTACAAATACACATATGTACAAATACACATATGTACAAATACACACACACACGTACAAATACACACACACAAATACACACATGTACAAATACACACATACAAATACACACGTGTACAAATACACACGTATACAAATACACACGTGTACAAATACACACGTGTACAAATACACACACATACAAATACACACGCATACAAATACACACGCGTACAAATACACACGCGTACAAATACACACGCGTACAAATACACACATGTACAAATACACACATATACAAATGCACACACATACAAATACACACATACAAATACACATATGTACAAATACACACACGTACAAATACACATATGTACAAATACACATATGTACAAATACACATATGTACAAATACACACATACAAATACACACACGTACAAATACACACATACAAATACACACACGTACAAATACACACGTACAAATACACACACGTACAAATACACACACGTACAAATACACACGTACAAATACACACGTACAAATACACACGTACAAATACACACACGTACAAATACACACACGTACAAATACACACACGTACAAATACACACGTACAAATACACACGTACAAATACACACGTACAAATACACACGTACAAATACACACACGTACAAATACACACGTACAAATACACACGTACAAATACACACACGTACAAATACACACACGTACAAATACACACACATACAAATACACACATATACAAATACACACATACATGACTCTGGGGGTATTTGGGGGGGTGACTCTGGGGGTATTGGGGGGTATGTGACTCTGGGGGTATTAGGGTGGATGTGACTGGGGGTATTAGGGTGTATGTGACTCTGGGGGTATTGGGGGTGTATGTGACTCTGGGGGTATTAGGGTGTATGTGACTCTGGGGGTATTGGGGGGATATGTGACTCTGGGGGTATTAGGGTGTATGTGACTCTGGGGGTATTAGGGTATATGTGACTCTGGGGGTATTTGGGGGTATGTGACTCTGGGGGTATTAGGGTGTATGTGACTCTGGGGGTATTAGGGTATATGTGACTCTGGGGGTATTAGGGGGGTATGTGACTCAGGGGGTATTGGGGGGTATGTGACTGGGGGTATTGTGGGGTATGTGACTCTGGGGGTATTGTGGGGTGACTCTGGGGGTATTAGGGAGGTATGTGACTCTGGGGGTATTTGGGTGTATGTGACTCTGGGGGTATTAGGGTGTATGTGACTCTGGGGGTATTAGGGGGGTATGTGACTCTGCGGGTATTTGGGGGGGGTATGTGACTCTGGGGTATTGGGGGGGTATGTGACTCAGGGGGTATTTGGGGGTATGTGACTCTGGGGGTATTTGGGGGTATGTGACTGGGGGTATGGGGGGGTATGTGACTCTGGGGGTATTAGGGTGGATGTGACTGGGGGTATTAGGGTGTATGTGACTCTGGGGGTATTGGGGGTGTATGTGACTCTGGGGGTATTAGGGTGTATGTGACTCTGGGGGTATTGAGGGGATATGTGACTCTGGGGGTAATGTGGGGGTATGTGACACTGGGGGTATTGTGGGGGTATGTGACTCTGGGGGTATTGGGGGTATGTGACTCTGGGGGTATTGGGGGTATGTGACTCTGGGGGTATTTGGGGGTATGTGACTCTGGGGGTATTTGGGGGTATGTGACTCTGGGGGTATTTGGGGGTATGTGACTCTGGGGGTATTTGGGGGTATGTGACTCAGGGGGTATTTGGGGGTATGTGACTCTGGGGGTATTTGGGGGTATGTGACTGGGGGTATGGGGGGGTATGTGACTCTGGGGGTATTAGGGTGTATGTGACTCGGGGTATTTGGGGGTATGTGACTGGGGGTATGTGACTCAGGGGGTATTAGGGGGGTAGTTTTGTACTTACACAGTCGACAGCGTTGACGTCGGCTCCTCGGTTCAGAAGCTCCTGAAGAAGAGACGCCTGATTCCTCTGTTTCTGCAACTGTCACAAACACAGAGACACCTGAACACACCTGAGACACACCTGAACACACCTGAGCACACCTGAGACACACCTGAGCACACCTGAGACACAACTGAACGCAACTGAGACACCTGAACACACCTAAACACACCTGAGACACACCTGAACACACCTGAGACACACCTGAGCACACCTGAGCGCACCTGAGCACACCTGACACACCTGAACGCATCTTAGACACACCTGAGACACACCTGAGCAACACCTGAGACACACCTGAATGCACCTGAGCGCACCTGAACACACCTGAGACACACCTGAGACACACCTGAACGCACCTGAGACACACCTGAACACACCTGAGACACACCTGAACACACCTGAGCAACACCTGAACACACCTGAACACACCTGAACATACCTGAAGACACCTGAGACACACCTAGACACACCTGAGCAACAACTGAACACACCTCAACACACCTGAGACACACCTGAACACACCTGAGACACACCTGAGCACACCTGAGCACAGCTCAACACATCTGAACACCTGAGCAACACCTGAACACACCTGAGCACACCTCAACACATCTGAACACCTGAGCAACACCTGAACACATCTGAACACATCTGAACACACCTAAGCAACACCTGAACACATCTGAACACACCTGAGCAACACCTGAGCAACACCTGAACACACATGCACACCTGAGACACACCTGAGCAACACCTGAGCAACACCTGAACACACCTGAGCAACACCTGAACACGCCTGAGACACCTGAGCAACACCTGAACACACCTGAACACGCCTGAACACACCTGAGACACAACTGAGACACACCTGAACACACCTAAACACACCTGAGACACACCTGAGCAACACCTGAACACACCTGAGACACACCTGAGCAACACCTGAGACACACCTGAACACACCTGAGCACACCTGAACACACCTGAGCAACACCTGAACTCACATGAACACACCTGAACACACCTGAGCAACACCTGAACACACCTGA
>CM068360.1:36796200-36841200 GCA_034769755.1 Odontamblyopus lacepedii | reverse complement strand
ACCTGGTCTGAACCTGGTCTGAACCTGGTCTGAACCTGGTCTCCAGCTGTGGGCTCATATGGAGCTGTTTTACAGAAATCAGACATCACAGAAATACTGTAGGAGCAATGATAATATGTGCTACTAGCAGTATTTGGAGTATCTGTAGTATTTGGAGTATTTGCAGTATTTGCAGTATCTGTAGTATTTGGAGTATCTGTAGTATTTGGAGTATTTGCAGTATTTGGAGTATCTGTAGTATTTGGAGTATTTGCAGTATTTGGAGTATCTGTAGTATTTGGAGTATTTGCAGTATTTGGAGTATCTGTAGTATTTGGAGTATTTGCAGTATTTGTAGTATCTGTAGTATTTGGAATATTTGCAGTATTTGGAGTATCTGTAGTATTTGGAGTATTTGTAGTATTTGGAGTATCTGTAGTATTTGGAGTATTTGCAGTATTTGGAGTATCTGTAGTATTTGGAGTATTTGCAGTATTTGGAGTATCTGTAGTATTTGGAGTATTTGCAGTATTTGGAGTATCTGTAGTATTTGGAGTATTTGCAGTATTTGGAGTATCTGTAGTATTTGGAGTATTTGCAGTATTTGGAGTATCTGTAGTATTTGGAGTATTTGGAGTATCTGTCGTATTTGGAGTATTTGCAGTATTTGTAGTAGTTGCAGTATTTGCAGTATTTGCAGTATTTGGAGTATTTGCAGTATTTGCAGTATTTGCAGTAGTTGCAGTAGTTGCAGTATTTGCAGTATTTGCAGTATTTGGAGTATTTGCAGTATTTGCAGTAGTTGCAGTAGTTGCAGTATTTGTAGTACTTGTAGTAGTTGCAGTATTTGTAGTATTTGCAGTATTTGTAGTATTTGCAGTATTTGTAGTATTTGTAGTATTTGTAGTATTTGCAGTATTTGCAGTATTTGCAGTATTTGCAGTATTTGGAGTATTTGCAGTATTTGCAGTAGTTGCAGTAGTTGCAGTATTTGTAGTACTTGTAGTAGTTGCAGTATTTGTAGTATTTGTAGTATTTGCAGTATTTGCAGTATTTGCAGTATTTGCAGTAGTTGCAGTAGTTGCAGTATTTGCAGTATTTGCAGTATTTGGAGTATTTGCAGTATTTGCAGTAGTTGCAGTAGTTGCAGTATTTGTAGTACTTGTAGTATTTGCAGTATTTGTAGTATTTGTAGTATTTGCAGTATTTGTAGTATTTGTAGTATTTGTAGTATTTGCAGTATTTGTAGTATTTGTAGTATTTGTAGTATTTGCAGTATTTGCAGTATTTGCAGTATTTGTAGTATTTGCAGTATTTGTAGTATTTGTAGTATTTGTAGTATTTGCAGTATTTGCAGTATTTGTAGTATTTGCAGTATTTGTAGTATTTGCAGTATTTGCAGTAGTTGCAGTAGTTGCAGTATTTGTAGTACTTGTAGTAGTTGCAGTATTTGTAGTATTTGTAGTATTTGCAGTATTTGCAGTATTTGCAGTATTTGCAGTAGTTGCAGTAGTTGCAGTATTTGCAGTATTTGCAGTAGTTGCAGTATTTGCAGTATTTGCAGTAGTTGCAGTAGTTGCAGTATTTGTAGTACTTGTAGTAGTTGCAGTATTTGTAGTATTTGTAGTATTTGCAGTATTTGTAGTATTTGTAGTATTTGTAGTATTTGCAGTATTTGCAGTATTTGCAGTATTTGCAGTATTTGCAGTATTTGCAGTATTTGCAGTATTTGCAGTATTTGCAGTAGTTTATTCTGTTCTTTGGTCACATTCGTTGCTTCATTTCTGTCTTGTTCCTGTTTTCACATTTACATAAAAACTATGATCACTAAACCAGAACTAAACCAGAACTAAACCAGAACTAAACCAGGACTAAACCAGGACTAAACCAGGACTAAACCAGGACTAAACCAGGACTAAACCAGAACTAAACCAGAACTAAACCAGGACTAAACCAGGACTAAACCAGGTCTAAACCAGGACTAAACCAGGACTAAACCAGAACTAAACCAGGACTAAACCAGGACTAAACCAGGTCTAAACCAGGACTAAACCAGAACTAAACCAGAACTAAACCAGGACTAAACCAGGTCTAAACCAGGACTAAACCAGGACTAAACCAGGACTAAACCAGGACTAAACCAGGTCTAAACCAGGACTAAACCAGAACTAAACCAGGACTAAACCAGGACTAAACCAGAACTAAACCAGGACTAAACCAGGACTAAACCAGAACTAAACCAGGACTAAACCAGGACTAAACCAGGTCTAAACCAGAACTAAACCAGGACTAAACCAGGACTAAACCAGAACTAAACCAGGACTAAACCAGGACTAAACCAGGTCTAAACCAGAACTAAACCAGGACTAAACCAGGACTAAACCAGAACTAAACCAGGACTAAACCAGGACTAAACCAGAACTAAACCAGGACTAAACCAGGTCTAAACCAGGACTAAACCAGAACTAAACCAGGACTAAACCAGGACTAAACCAGAACTAAACCAGGACTAAACCAGGACTAAACCAGAACTAAACCAGAACTAAACCAGGACTAAACCAGGTCTAAACCAGGACTAAACCAGAACTAAACCAGGACTAAACCAGGTCTAAACCAGGACTAAACCAGGACTAAACCAGGACTAAACCAGGTCTAAACCAGAACTAAACCAGGTCTAAACCAGGACTAGACCAGGACTAAACCAGGTCTAAACCAGGACTAAACCAGGTCTAAACCAGGACTAAACCAGGACTAGACCAGGACTAAACCAGGTCTAAACCAGGACTAAACCAGGTCTAAACCAGAACTAAACCAGGTCTAAACCAGGACTAGACCAGGACTAAACCAGAACTAAACCAGGTCTAAACCAGGACTAGACCAGGACTAAACCAGGACTAAACCAGGACTAAACCAGAACTAAACCAGGACTAAACCAGGACTAAACCAGAACTAAACCAGAACTAAACCAGGACTAAACCAGGTCTAAACCAGGACTAAACCAGAACTAAACCAGGACTAAACCAGGTCTAAACCAGGACTAAACCAGGACTAAACCAGGACTAAACCAGGTCTAAACCAGAACTAAACCAGGTCTAAACCAGGACTAGACCAGGACTAAACCAGAACTAAACCAGGTCTAAACCAGGACTAAACCAGGACTAGACCAGGTCTAAACCAGGACTAAACCAGAACTAAACCAGGACTAAACCAGGACTAAACCAGAACTAAACCAGGACTAAACCAGGACTAAACCAGAACTAAACCAGAACTAAACCAGGACTAAACCAGGTCTAAACCAGGACTAAACCAGAACTAAACCAGGACTAAACCAGGTCTAAACCAGGACTAAACCAGGACTAAACCAGGACTAAACCAGGTCTAAACCAGAACTAAACCAGGTCTAAACCAGGACTAGACCAGGACTAAACCAGGTCTAAACCAGGACTAAACCAGGTCTAAACCAGGACTAAACCAGGACTAGACCAGGACTAAACCAGGTCTAAACCAGGACTAAACCAGGTCTAAACCAGAACTAAACCAGGTCTAAACCAGGACTAGACCAGGACTAAACCAGAACTAAACCAGGTCTAAACCAGGACTAGACCAGGACTAAACCAGAACTAAACCAGGTCTAAACCAGGACTAAACCAGGACTAGACCAGGACTAAACCAGGTCTAAACCAGGTCTAAACCAGGACTGAACCAGGTCTAAACCAGGACTAAACCAGGACTAAACCAGGACTAAACCAGGACTGAACCAGGACTGAACCAGGACTAAACCAGGACTGAACCAGGTCTAAACCAGGACTAAACCAGGACTGAACCAGGACTAAACCAGGACTAAACCAGGACTAAACCAGGACTAAACCAGGACTGAACCAGGTCTAAACCAGGACTAAACCAGGACTAAACCAGGGCTAAACCAGGACTAAACCAGGACTAAACCAGGTCTAAACCAGGACTAAACCAGGTCTAAACCAGGACTAAATCAGGACTAAACCAGGACTGAACCAGGTCTAAACCAGGACTAAACCAGGACTAAACCAGGGCTAAACCAGGACTAAACCAGGTCTAAACCAGGACTAAATCAGGACTAAACCAGGACTAAACCAGGACTAAACCAGGTCTAAACCAGGACTAAACCAGGACTAAATCAGGACTAAACCAGGACTAAACGTTGCTGAACAAAATGTCAGTCACATTATGAACCCTCCTTAGACCCGGTCCCGGTCCCGGTCCCGGTCCCGGTCTCGGTCTCGGTCTCGGTCCCGAACCGCGCGCGCGGTAACACTAGACGCACGCACGCGCCTGTCTTTCCGCGCACGCGCACTTTTTTTTCCACGTGAAAAAGAAGAAAATGAAGAAATAAATGAATAAAAGTGAAACTCACCTCGGAGTAACCGAGCCCCATGGCGCGAGCTCCTCTCACCTGACGCACGCGCGCACAGCAGCAGACCACGCGCACAGGTAACGCACTTCCGGGACACGAGGGTTTTAAAATAAAGCTTCAGTTTGAGAAATGATGCAGGAGGAGGTAGGAGGCGACAGGAGGAGGTAAAAGAAGGTAGGAGGAGGTAGGAGGCGGTAGGAGGCGACAGGAGGAGGTAAAAGAAGGTAGGAGGAGGTAGGAGGCGACAGGAGGAGGTAAAAGAAGGTAGGAGGAGGTAGGATGTGGTAGGAGGCGACAGGAGGAGGTAAAAGAAGGTAGGAGGAGGTAGGAGGCGACAGGAGGAGGTAGGACGCGACAGGAGGCGGTAGGAGGAGGTAGGAGGATGAAGGAGACGGTATGAGGAGGTTCTTCTCTTGGTTCAGTTTTAATCAGTTAAAAATGCAGCCCCTTCACTTCCACTTTCCTCTTTATGAGCAAATGAATCACAGGTTTGGGAGGTTTGTCTCTTTAGCCTGGTTTAGTCCTGGTTTAGACCTGGTTTAGTCCTGGTTTAGTCCTGGTTTAGACCTGGTTTAGTCCTGGTTTAGTCCTGGTTTAGTCCTGGTTTAGTCCTGGTTTAGTCCTGGTTTAGTCCTGGTTTAGTCCTGGTTTAGTCCTGGTTTAGACCTGGTTTAGTCCTGGTTTAGTCCTGGTTTAGACCTGGTTTAGTCCTGGTTTAGTCCTGGTTTAGTCCTGGTTTAGACCTGGTTTAGTCCTGGTTTAGTCCTGGTTTAGTCCTGGTTTAGACCTGCTTTAGTCCTGGTTTAGTCCTGGTTTAGTCCTGGTTTAGTCCTGGTTTAGCCCTGGTTTAGTCCTGGTTTAGTCCTGGTTTAGACCTGGTTTAGACCTGGTTTAGTCCTGGTTTAGACCTGGTTTAGTCCTGGTTTAGTCCTGGTTTAGTCCTGGTTTAGCCCTGGTTTAGTCCTGGTTTAGTCCTGGTTTAGACCTGGTTTAGACCTGGTTTAGTCCTGGTTTAGCCCTGGTTTAGTCCTGGTTTAGTCCTGGTTTAGACCTGGTTTAGTCCTGGTTTAGTCCTGGTTTAGACCTGGTTTAGTCCTGGTTTAGTCCTGGCTTAGTCCTGGTTTAGACCTGGTTTAGTCCTGTTTTAGTCCTGGTTTAGCCCTGGTTTAGTCCTGGTTTAGCCCTGGTTTACTCCTGGTTTAGACCTGGTTTAGTCCTGGTTTAGTCCTGGTTTAGACCTGGTTTAGTCCTGGTTTAGTCCTGGTTTAGACCTGGTTTAGACCTGGTTTAGTCCTGGTTTAGTCCTGGTTTAGACCTGGTTTAGACCTGGTTTAGTCCTGGTTTAGACCTGGTTTAGTCCTGGTTTAGTCCTGGTTTAGCCCTGGTTTAGTCCTGGTTTAGCCCTGGTTTAGTCCTGGTTTAGCCCTGGTTTAGACCTGGTTTAGACCTGGTTTAGTCCTGGTTTAGTCCTGGTTTAGACCTGGTTTAGTCCTGGTTTAGTCCTGGTTTAGTCCTGGTTTAGACCTGGTTTAGTCCTGGTTTAGTCCTGGTTTAGCCCTGGTTTAGTCCTGGTTTAGCCCTGGTTTAGTCCTGGTTTAGTCCTGGTTTAGCCCTGGTTTACTCCTGGTTTAGACCTGGTTTAGTCCTGGTTTAGTCCTGGTTTAGACCTGGTTTAGTCCTGGTTTAGTCCTTGTTTAGACCTGGTTTAGACCTGGTTTAGCCCTGGTTTAGTCCTGGTTTAGACCTGGTTTAGCCCTGGTTTAGTCCTGGTTTAGACCTGGTTTAGTCCTGGTTTAGACCTGGTTTAGACCTGGTTTAGTCCTGGTTTAGTCCTGATTTAGCCCTGGTTTAGTCCTGGTTTAGTCCTGGTTTAGTCCTGGTTTAGACCTGGTTTAGACCTGGTTTAGACCTGGTTTAGTCCTGGTTTAGTCCTGGTTTAGTCCTGATTTAGCCCTGGTTTAGACCTGGTTTAGTCCTGGTTTAGACCTGGTTTAGACCTGGTTTAGACCTGGTTTAGTCCTGGTTTAGTCCTGGTTTAGTCCTGGTTTAGCCCTGGTTTAGTCCTGGTTTAGACCTGGTTTAGACCTGGTTTAGTCCTGGTTTAGACCTGGTTTAGTCCTGGTTTAGTCCTGGTTTAGCCCTGGTTTAGTCCTGGTTTAGCCCTGGTTTAGACCTGGTTTAGTCCTGGTTTAGTCCTGGTTTAGTCCTGGTTTAGACCTGGTTTAGTCCTGGTTTAGTCCTGGTTTAGACCTGGTTTAGTCCTGGTTTAGTCCTGGTTTAGCCCTGGTTTAGTCCTGGTTTAGCCCTGGTTTAGTCCTGGTTTAGACCTGGTTTAGTCCTGGTTTAGTCCTGGTTTAGACCTGGTTTAGTCCTGGTTTAGTCCTGGTTTAGCCCTGGTTTAGTCCTGGTTTAGCCCTGGTTTAGACCTGGTTTAGTCCTGGTTTAGACCTGGTTTAGCCCTGGTTTAGCCCTGGTTTAGACCTGGTTTAGTCCTGGTTTAGACCTGGTTTAGTCCTGGTTTAGTCCTGGTTTAGACCTGGTTTAGCCCTGGTTTAGTCCTGGTTTAGTCCTGGTTTAGACCTGGTTTAGACCTGGTTTAGTCCTGGTTTAGTCCTGGTTTAGACCTGGTTTAGTCCTGGTTTAGTCCTGGTTTAGTCCTGGTTTAGACCTGGTTTAGTCCTGGTTTAGTCCTGGTTTAGCCCTGGTTTAGACCTGGTTTAGTCCTGGTTTAGACCTGGTTTAGCCCTGGTTTAGTCCTGGTTTAGTCCTGGTTTAGCCCTGGTTTAGTCCTGGTTTAGTCCTGGTTTAGACCTGGTTTAGTCCTGGTTTAGCCCTGGTTTAGCCCTGGTTTAGACCTGGTTTAGTCCTGGTTTAGACCTGGTTTAGACCTGGTTTAGTCCTGGTTTAGACCTGGTTTAGCCCTGGTTTAGTCCTGGTTTAGTCCTGGTTTAGTCCTGGTTTAGTCCTGGTTTAGCCCTGGTTTAGACCTGGTTTAGTCCTGGTTTAGACCTGGTTTAGCCCTGGTTTAGCCCTGGTTTAGACCTGGTTTAGTCCTGGTTTAGACCTGGTTTAGTCCTGGTTTAGTCCTGGTTTAGACCTGGTTTAGCCCTGGTTTAGTCCTGGTTTAGTCCTGGTTTAGACCTGGTTTAGACCTGGTTTAGTCCTGGTTTAGTCCTGGTTTAGACCTGGTTTAGTCCTGGTTTAGTCCTGGTTTAGTCCTGGTTTAGACCTGGTTTAGTCCTGGTTTAGTCCTGGTTTAGTCCTGGTTTAGCCCTGGTTTAGTCCTGGTTTAGCCCTGGTTTAGTCCTGGTTTAGACCTGGTTTAGTCCTGGTTTAGTCCTGGTTTAGACCTGGTTTAGTCCTGGTTTAGTCCTGGTTTAGCCCTGGTTTAGTCCTGGTTTAGCCCTGGTTTAGACCTGGTTTAGTCCTGGTTTAGACCTGGTTTAGCCCTGGTTTAGCCCTGGTTTAGACCTGGTTTAGTCCTGGTTTAGACCTGGTTTAGTCCTGGTTTAGTCCTGGTTTAGACCTGGTTTAGCCCTGGTTTAGTCCTGGTTTAGTCCTGGTTTAGACCTGGTTTAGACCTGGTTTAGTCCTGGTTTAGTCCTGGTTTAGACCTGGTTTAGTCCTGGTTTAGTCCTGGTTTAGTCCTGGTTTAGACCTGGTTTAGTCCTGGTTTAGTCCTGGTTTAGCCCTGGTTTAGACCTGGTTTAGTCCTGGTTTAGACCTGGTTTAGCCCTGGTTTAGTCCTGGTTTAGTCCTGGTTTAGCCCTGGTTTAGTCCTGGTTTAGTCCTGGTTTAGACCTGGTTTAGTCCTGGTTTAGCCCTGGTTTAGCCCTGGTTTAGACCTGGTTTAGTCCTGGTTTAGACCTGGTTTAGACCTGGTTTAGTCCTGGTTTAGACCTGGTTTAGCCCTGGTTTAGTCCTGGTTTAGTCCTGGTTTAGACCTGGTTTAGTCCTGGTTTAGTCCTGGTTTAGCCCTGGTTTAGTCCTGGTTTAGCCCTGGTTTAGACCTGGTTTAGTCCTGGTTTAGTCCTGGTTTAGACCTGGTTTAGACCTGGTTTAGTCCTGGTTTAGTCCTGGTTTAGTCCTGGTTTAGCCCTGGTTTAGCGCTGGTTTAGACCTGGTTTAGACCTGGTTTAGTCCTGGTTTAGTCCTGGTTTAGACCTGGTTTAGTCCTGGTTTAGTCCTGGTTTAGACCTGGTTTAGTCCTGGTTTAGTCCTGGTTTAGCCCTGGTTTAGTCCTGGTTTAGACCTGGTTTAGTCCTGGTTTAGACCTGGTTTAGTCCTGGTTTAGTCCTGGTTTAGACCTGGTTTAGTCCTGGTTTAGTCCTGGTTTAGCCCTGGTTTAGTCCTGGTTTAGCCCTGGTTTAGACCTGGTTTAGTCCTGGTTTAGACCTGGTTTATCCCTGGTTTAGCCCTGGTTTAGACCTGGTTTAATCCTGGTTTAGACCTGGTTTAGACCTGGTTTAGTCCTGGTTTAGACCTGGTTTAGCCCTGGTTTAGTCCTGGTTTAGTCCTGGTTTAGACCTGGTTTAGTCCTGGTTTAGTCCTGGTTTAGACCTGGTTTAGTCCTGGTTTAGTCCTGGTTTAGTCCTGGTTTAGACCTGGTTTAGTCCTGGTTTAGTCCTGGTTTAGTCCTGGTTTAGACCTGGTTTAGTCCTGGTTTAGACCTGGTTTAGCCCTGGTTTAGTCCTGGTTTAGTCCTGGTTTAGCCCTGGTTTAGTCCTGGTTTAGTCCTGGTTTAGACCTGGTTTAGTCCTGGTTTAGCCCTGGTTTAGCCCTGGTTTAGACCTGGTTTAGTCCTGGTTTAGACCTGGTTTAGACCTGGTTTAGTCCTGGTTTAGACCTGGTTTAGTCCTGGTTTAGTCCTGGTTTAGTCCTGGTTTAGACCTGGTTTAGTCCTGGTTTAGTCCTGGTTTAGCCCTGGTTTAGTCCTGGTTTAGCCCTGGTTTAGACCTGGTTTAGTCCTGGTTTAGTCCTGGTTTAGTCCTGGTTTAGCCCTGGTTTAGCCCTGGTTTAGACCTGGTTTAGACCTGGTTTAGTCCTGGTTTAGTCCTGGTTTAGACCTGGTTTAGTCCTGGTTTAGTCCTGGTTTAGACCTGGTTTAGTCCTGGTTTAGTCCTGGTTTAGTCCTGGTTTAGTCCTGGTTTAGTCCTGGTTTAGACCTGGTTTAGTCCTGGTTTAGACCTGGTTTAGCCCTGGTTTAGTCCTGGTTTAGACCTGGTTTAGTCCTGGTTTAGACCTGGTTTAGACCTGGTTTAGTCCTGGTTTAGACCTGGTTTAGTCCTGGTTTAGTCCTGGTTTAGTCCTGGTTTAGACCTGGTTTAGTCCTGGTTTAGTCCTGGTTTAGACCTGGTTTAGTCCTGGTTTAGTCCTGGTTTAGTCCTGGTTTAGTCCTGGTTTAGTCCTGGTTTAGTCCTGGTTTAGACCTGGTTTAGTCCTGGTTTAGTCCTGGTTTAGTCCTGGTTTAGACCTGGTTTAGACCTGGTTTAGACCTGGTTTAGTCCTGGTTAGTTTGCATGTTCTCCCTGTGTCTGGTGGTTCCTCCTCAGGTCCTGGACCCCGTGTACAAAACTACAGTAAGTCCAGTGATACTAAAAGAACAATAATAGTAAAAGTATTAAAAAGAAAAAAAATGACAAACACCTCAATAAAACAACGAGCATTAAACTGTTTCATCCTCCAGGGGGCGCTGTCTCCTGAGGAACACTTTGGACACGGTGCACTTTTATTTTAAAGAGCGACTTCCCTTTACTTTTGTCTTTGTCATAAATGTTCTAAACGTTTTCATTTGTTCATATTTTGTGTTTCCAAAGTGAAAGTTTAAGAGGTTTCTTCGTCTGAACTCGTCTGAACTCGTCTGAACTCGTCTGAACTCGTCTGAACTCGTCTGAACAAAGGTGTTGAGGTCTGTACAGTGTCAGAGGTGTTGAGGTCTGTACAGTGTCAGAGGTGTTGAGGTCTGTACAGTGTCAGAGGTGTTGAGGTCTGCAGTGTCAGAGGTGTTGAGGTCTGTACAGTGTCAGAGGTGTTGAGGTCTGTACAGTGTCAGAGGTGTTGAGGTCTGTGCAGTGTCAGAGGTGTTGAGGTCTGTGTAGTGTCAGAGGTGTTGAGGTCTGTACAGTGTCAGAGGTGTTGAGGTCTGTGCAGTGTCAGAGGTGTTGAGGTCTGCAGTGTCAGAGGTGTTGAGGTCTGTGCAGTGTCAGAGGTGTTGAGGTCTGTGCAGTGTCAGAGGTGTTGAGGTCTGCAGTGTCAGAGGTGTTGAGGTCTGTGCAGTGTCAGAGGTGTTGAGGTCTGTGCAGTGTCAGAGGTGTTGAGGTCTGCAGTGTCAGAGGTGTTGAGGTCTGTACAGTGTCAGAGGTGTTGAGGTCTGTGCAGTGTCAGAGGTGTTGAGGTCTGTGCAGTGTCAGAGGTGTTGAGGTCTGTGCAGTGTCAGAGGTGTTGAGGTCTGTACAGTGTCAGAGGTGTTGAGGTCTGTGCAGTGTCAGAGGTGTTGAGGTCTGTGCAGTGTCAGAGGTGTTGAGGTCTGTGCAGTGTCAGAGGTGTTGAGGTCTGTGCAGTGTCAGAGGTGTTGAGGTCTGTACAGTGTCAGAGGTGTTGAGGTCTGTGCAGTGTCAGAGGTGTTGAGGTCTGCAGTGTCAGAGGTGTTGAGGTCTGTGCAGTGTCAGAGGTGTTGAGGTCTGTACAGTGTCAGAGGTGTTGAGGTCTGTGCAGTGTCAGAGGTGTTGAGGTCTGTGCAGTGTCAGAGGTGTTGAGGTCTGTGCAGTGTCAGAGGTGTTGAGGTCTGTGCAGTGTCAGAGGTGTTGAGGTCTGTGCAGTGTCAGAGGTGTTGAGGTCTGTACAGTGTCAGAGGTGTTGAGGTCTGTACAGTGTCAGAGGTGTTGAGGTCTGTACAGTGTCAGAGGTGTTGAGGTCTGTACAGTGTCAGAGGTGTTGAGGTCTGTGCAGTGTCAGAGGTGTTGAGGTCTGTACAGTGTCAGAGGTGTTGAGGTCTGCAGTGTCAGAGGTGTTGAGGTCTGTACAGTGTCAGAGGTGTTGAGGTCTGTGCAGTGTCAGAGGTGTTGAGGTCTGCAGTGTCAGAGGTGTTGAGGTCTGTGCAGTGTCAGAGGTGTTGAGGTCTGTACAGTGTCAGAGGTGTTGAGGTCTGTACAGTGTCAGAGGTGTTGAGGTCTGTGCAGTGTCAGAGGTGTTGAGGTCTGTGCAGTGTCAGAGGTGTTGAGGTCTGTACAGTGTCAGAGGTGTTGAGGTCTGTACAGTGTCAGAGGTGTTGAGGTCTGTACAGTGTCAGAGGTGTTGAGGTCTGTGCAGTGTCAGAGGTGTTGAGGTCTGTACAGTGTCAGAGGTGTTGAGGTCTGTACAGTGTCAGAGGTGTTGAGGTCTGTGCAGTGTCAGAGGTGTTGAGGTCTGTACAGTGTCAGAGGTGTTGAGGTCTGTGCAGTGTCAGAGGTGTTGAGGTCTGCAGTGTCAGAGGTGTTGAGGTCTGCAGTGTCAGAGGTGTTGAGGTCTGTACAGTGTCAGAGGTGTTGAGGTCTGTACAGTGTCAGAGGTGTTGAGGTCTGTGCAGTGTCAGAGGTGTTGAGGTCTGTACAGTGTCAGAGGTGTTGAGGTCTGTACAGTGTCAGAGGTGTTGAGGTCTGTGCAGTGTCAGAGGTGTTGAGGTCTGTGCAGTGTCAGAGGTGTTGAGGTCTGTGCAGTGTCAGAGGTGTTGAGGTCTGTGCAGTGTCAGAGGTGTTGAGGTCTGTACAGTGTCAGAGGTGTTGAGGTCTGTACAGTGTCAGAGGTGTTGAGGTCTGTACAGTGTCAGAGGTGTTGAGGTCTGTGCAGTGTCAGAGGTGTTGAGGTCTGTGCAGTGTCAGAGGTGTTGAGGTCTGCAGTGTCAGAGGTGTTGAGGTCTGCAGTGTCAGAGGTGTTGAGGTCTGTGCAGTGTCAGAGGTGTTGAGGTCTGTGCAGTGTCAGAGGTGTTGAGGTCTGTGCAGTGTCAGAGGTGTTGAGGTCTGCAGTGTCAGAGGTGTTGAGGTCTGTGCAGTGTCAGAGGTGTTGAGGTCTGTACAGTGTCAGAGGTGTTGAGGTCTGTACAGTGTCAGAGGTGTTGAGGTCTGTGCAGTGTCAGAGGTGTTGAGGTCTGTGCAGTGTCAGAGGTGTTGAGGTCTGTACAGTGTCAGAGGTGTTGAGGTCTGTACAGTGTCAGAGGTGTTGAGGTCTGCAGTGTCAGAGGTGTTGAGGTCTGCAGTGTCAGAGGTGTTGAGGTCTGTACAGTGTCAGAGGTGTTGAGGTCTGTGCAGTGTCAGAGGTGTTGAGGTCTGTACAGTGTCAGAGGTGTTGAGGTCTGCAGTGTCAGAGGTGTTGAGGTCTGTACAGTGTCAGAGGTGTTGAGGTCTGTGCAGTGTCAGAGGTGTTGAGGTCTGTGCAGTGTCAGAGGTGTTGAGGTCTGTACAGTGTCAGAGGTGTTGAGGTCTGTACAGTGTCAGAGGTGTTGAGGTCTGTGCAGTGTCAGAGGTGTTGAGGTCTGTACAGTGTCAGAGGTGTTGAGGTCTGTGCAGTGTCAGAGGTGTTGAGGTCTGTGCAGTGTCAGAGGTGTTGAGGTCTGTGCAGTGTCAGAGGTGTTGAGGTCTGTGCAGTGTCAGAGGTGTTGAGGTCTGTACAGTGTCAGAGGTGTTGAGGTCTGTACAGTGTCAGAGGTGTTGAGGTCTGTGCAGTGTCAGAGGTGTTGAGGTCTGTACAGTGTCAGAGGTGTTGAGGTCTGTGCAGTGTCAGAGGTGTTGAGGTCTGTGCAGTGTCAGAGGTGTTGAGGTCTGTGCAGTGTCAGAGGTGTTGAGGTCTGCAGTGTCAGAGGTGTTGAGGTCTGCAGTGTCAGAGGTGTTGAGGTCTGTGCAGTGTCAGAGGTGTTGAGGTCTGTGCAGTGTCAGAGGTGTTGAGGTCTGCAGTGTCAGAGGTGTTGAGGTCTGCAGTGTCAGAGGTGTTGAGGTCTGTGCAGTGTCAGAGGTGTTGAGGTCTGTGCAGTGTCAGAGGTGTTGAGGTCTGTACAGTGTCAGAGGTGTTGAGGTCTGTGCAGTGTCAGAGGTGTTGAGGTCTGTACAGTGTCAGAGGTGTTGAGGTCTGTACAGTGTCAGAGGTGTTGAGGTCTGTGCAGTGTCAGAGGTGTTGAGGTCTGTACAGTGTCAGAGGTGTTGAGGTCTGTGCAGTGTCAGAGGTGTTGAGGTCTGTGCAGTGTCAGAGGTGTTGAGGTCTGTGCAGTGTCAGAGGTGTTGAGGTCTGTACAGTGTCAGAGGTGTTGAGGTCTGTACAGTGTCAGAGGTGTTGAGGTCTGCAGTGTCAGAGGTGTTGAGGTCTGCAGTGTCAGAGGTGTTGAGGTCTGTGCAGTGTCAGAGGTGTTGAGGTCTGTACAGTGTCAGAGGTGTTGAGGTCTGTACAGTGTCAGAGGTGTTGAGGTCTGTGCAGTGTCAGAGGTGTTGAGGTCTGTACAGTGTCAGAGGTGTTGAGGTCTGTGCAGTGTCAGAGGTGTTGAGGTCTGTGCAGTGTCAGAGGTGTTGAGGTCTGCAGTGTCAGAGGTGTTGAGGTCTGTACAGTGTCAGAGGTGTTGAGGTCTGTACAGTGTCAGAGGTGTTGAGGTCTGTACAGTGTCAGAGGTGTTGAGGTCTGTACAGTGTCAGAGGTGTTGAGGTCTGTACAGTGTCAGAGGTGTTGAGGTCTGTACAGTGTCAGAGGTGTTGAGGTCTGTGCAGTGTCAGAGGTGTTGAGGTCTGTACAGTGTCAGAGGTGTTGAGGTCTGCAGTGTCAGAGGTGTTGAGGTCTGCAGTGTCAGAGGTGTTGAGGTCTGTACAGTGTCAGAGGTGTTGAGGTCTGTACAGTGTCAGAGGTGTTGAGGTCTGCAGTGTCAGAGGTGTTGAGGTCTGCAGTGTCAGAGGTGTTGAGGTCTGCAGTGTCAGAGGTGTTGAGGTCTGTACAGTGTCAGAGGTGTTGAGGTCTGTGCAGTGTCAGAGGTGTTGAGGTCTGTACAGTGTCAGAGGTGTTGAGGTCTGTACAGTGTCAGAGGTGTTGAGGTCTGTACAGTGTCAGAGGTGTTGAGGTCTGTACAGTGTCAGAGGTGTTGAGGTCTGTGCAGTGTCAGAGGTGTTGAGGTCTGTGCAGTGTCAGAGGTGTTGAGGTCTGTACAGTGTCAGAGGTGTTGAGGTCTGTGCAGTGTCAGAGGTGTTGAGGTCTGCAGTGTCAGAGGTGTTGAGGTCTGTACAGTGTCAGAGGTGTTGAGGTCTGCAGTGTCAGAGGTGTTGAGGTCTGCAGTGTCAGAGGTGTTGAGGCACGTCCTGTGTCAGAGGTGTTGAGGTCTGTACAGTGTCAGAGGTGTTGAGGTCTGTACAGTGTCAGAGGTGTTGAGGTCTGCAGTGTCAGAGGTGTTGAGGTCTGCAGTGTCAGAGGTGTTGAGGTCTGTACAGTGTCAGAGGTGTTGAGGTCTGTACAGTGTCAGAGGTGTTGAGGTCTGTACTGTGTCAGAGGTGTTGAGGTCTGCAGTGTCAGAGGTGTTGAGGTCTGTACAGTGTCAGAGGTGTTGAGGTCTGTACAGTGTCAGAGGTGTTGAGGTCTGTACAGTGTCAGAGGTGTTGAGGTCTGTACAGTGTCAGAGGTGTTGAGGTCTGTACAGTGTCAGAGGTGTTGAGGTCTGCAGTGTCAGAGGTGTTGAGGTCTGTACAGTGTCAGAGGTGTTGAGGTCTGCAGTGTCAGAGGTGTTGAGGTCTGTACAGTGTCAGAGGTGTTGAGGTCTGTACAGTGTCAGAGGTGTTGAGGTCTGCAGTGTCAGAGGTGTTGAGGTCTGCAGTGTCAGAGGTGTTGAGGTCTGCAGTGTCAGAGGTGTTGAGGTCTGTACAGTGTCAGAGGTGTTGAGGTCTGCAGTGTCAGAGGTGTTGAGGTTGTGGTAGTTTCAAAGAACCCTCGGCGGCCGACAAAAGGTTTCGATGATATTTATTAAAGGTGATATATAAACGAATACAAAATACAATTGTCAAACTGTTATGAACCCTGTCGAGAAAACTGAAGGAGAGAGAGAGACGCGGGAACGAGGGCCCCACACCTGACAAACACCGAACAGAGGGCCAGCCCCCAGATGCGGGGATCTCCAGTTTTGAGGACCAGGAGACAACACCCAGAGTCACGTACACTGGTTATATAACTCCAGGTCACCGTGACATAGTCATCGTGTCTTCCGAGAATCTGGCCAAGCCTGGAGACAAGCCAAAACATCTCAAATGTGGTTCCTTTAAAGGAAGCATCAGTACTCCCCTCCTCAGCATTCTCTGGTGCTATTCAATAACCCGATTAATCTCCCTTATGTTTTGACAACGGTTTGGTAATTCTGGTTCTGTTCCCATGTCAGGACGACCTGAACTAATAACTACAGTTCTGTAATTCTAACTGTAACTTTCCTCCACACATCCGCCCTTTCCAGGGTTTTACCTGGAATCACGTGATTATTACATAATCATAATAAAGTGTACAATGTGTAACAATATATATATAGCATCATCATTAGCATCACCACACCACACGGTGGAGGTGAAAATCCCCACTGTCCATTTGGGGAAAATTCCTCGGCGACCCCCTTTCAGAGCGATCCTCTGTCACGTGTTTACTGTTGGTTTCAACTCATTACATCATCACATCGACAGTCACAACATTCCAGCCTGTGGTCCGGGGTAACAACACTGATACATCATACGTACAGTGAAGTTACATTCATGTTCGTGAGCTGTTGCAAACTTCTGCACCTGCAGTGCACTGTGTACAATCATCGAGTATAACAATATGTAATAACAAAATGATTCCCCTTTAATACAATCATTAAGTACCATGAAAGCATAAAAGAAAATAAAGCAATCAGGAAAGATCAGTGTCCAGATTAAAGTGTCCATACAAGGGTTTACTGAAGTCTTCACCTCATTGTGCTCTGCGCACAGTATTCTTGAGGCTCTTGTTGCAGGTCTGTTTCAGAGGTTATCAGCACATGAAACGACCTGAGATGAAACATCCTTAGAACTTAGGATTCCCCTTTCTCGTCATTATCATATATATTATCATATAATAAATGTGTAAAAAGCACAAATAAAAGTCAACTGAACTCTGATAGGAAAGGCGTCAGATCTCATAACTTAATAAAAATAAATACATGTGTCGCAAATAAACAAAATGATAAGTGTGTAAAATGTGGACTGCTAAACATCAGGTCCCTCTCCTCTAAATCTCTTTTAATAAATGAATTAATTGGCGACTTTAATATTGATCTTCTAGTTTTAACTGAAACATGGCTTCAGGAAAATGATTATGTTAGACTAAACGAATCTACACCTCCAAGTCACGTGAACTTTCAAAGTGCCAGGAGCACAGGTGGAGGTGGCGGTGTGGCCGTCATTTCTCACTCCAGCCTAATTCTCAGCCTCAAATCTAATTATACATTCCGCTCCTTTGAAAGCCTCGCACTATCTATTACGTGCACCAACTGGAAAAACCAAAAAGCTGTTATATTTATAACAATCTACCGACCTCCTGGTCCTTATGCCGAGTTTCTGACAGAGTTTTCTGACTTTATTTCAAGTTTAGTTTTGGAATGGGAAAGGATTGTTATAGTTGGAGATTTCAACATTCATGTTGATAACAGCAGTGAGTGCCTCAGCAGTGCTTTTGGTGCTCTCCTGGATGGGGTCGGTTTTACCCAGAGTGTGAACAAGACTCACTGTCACAGTCACACTCTCGATCTCGTCCTAACTTATGGTATTGAGATTAATGATTTAATTGTAATTCCTCAAAACCCTAAACTCTCTGACCATTTTTTAATAACCTTTCAATTCGTACTAAAAGACTATCCAGCTCTGCAGGAGAAAACTATAATGAAAAGAACAATATCAGAAAAATCAGTAGCCGAGTTCAAAGAAATAATGGAGCCAGTATTAAATGATATGTGACAATGAGAACAACTTTAATCCAATTATCATGGATCAGTTTGTTGATAGGACAATGCTCACCTTAAAATCTGCTCTGGATGTTGCAGCTCCGCTAAAACAGAAAAGCATTAAACCAAGACCTCCGGCTCCTTGGTTTACTCCAGAACTGCGATCACTCAAACAACACGTAAGACGCACAGAGAAGCTCTGGCGCCGCTCGCGCTCCGAGCAGTCTCTGAAGGCATGGAAGCTCTGCCTGCTCTCTTATAAGGCCGCTCTGCCAAAAGCACAAACCAGATACTATTCAAACCTAATAGAAGTAAACAAAAGCAACCCCAGATTTCTGTTCAGCACTGTAGCCAGGCTGACAAACTCGCACACTGCCCCTGAGTCTCTTCTCCCTTCGAAGTTCAGTTGTGACTTTCTTGAATTCTTCGATTACAAAATTACACCATTAGAGACAAGATCAACGAAGCCACTCCAAAAATCAGCCCCGAGCAAATTCAGCAAATCCAGTCTGTAACACCAATATCCCACATAAATCCTCTAATAGAATTAGACAAATTTACTCCTGTCGATGAGGCGGAGATTACCTCAGTCATCATGTCGTCCAAACCATCAACTTGTTTGCTCGACCCTATTCCAGTCAAACTCCTCAAAGAAGCTCCACCTAATAATAGGTTCCATCCATAACATAATAAATATGTCATTAGAAAATGGCTTTGTTCCTCAGTCCTTTAAATATGCTGTAATTAAACCGCTTTTGAAAAAACCTAGCTTAAATCCTGATGAACTAGCCAACTACAGACCTATCTCGAATCTTCCATTTCTCTCAAAGATTCTGGAACGAGTTGTGGTGAAACAGCTTTGTCACCATCTGCAGGGCAATAATTTATATGAAAAATGTCAGTCTGGTTTCAGAGCTCACCACAGCACAGAAACTGCTCTGCTTAAAGTGACAAATGATTTGCTACTAGCTGCTGATAACGGGCTGGCTTCAGTCCTGGTCCTACTGGACCTCAGTGCAGCGTTTGACACCATTGATCACAACATTCTACTGCAGAGGTTAGAATGTGACATAGGTGTCAGAGGGACCGCCCTCAAATGGTTTAAATCCTCTCTATCAGATAGGTACCAGTTTGTTAGTGTAAACCAGTGCACCTCTCCCTGCTCTAAAGTAGCTTGTGGTGTTCCACAAGGATCTGTGCTTGGTCCAATCCTGTTTACTCTGTATATGTTGCCATTAGGTAACATTATCAGAAAACATGGCATTAATTTCCACTGCTATGCTGATGACACTCAGCTGTACTTATCAATGAAACCTAATCAGATCAAATCGATAAGCTCAGTGCCTGTGTGAAGGACATCAAAACCTGAATGACCCTGAATTACCTGCTCTTAAACCCTGAAAAAACAGAGGTCATTGTTGTCGGTCCTAAAGGTCAGAGAGATTCTCTGTCAGACCAGATAATCTCACTTGACAATGTGAGTATAGCCTCTAGCTCTACTGTAAAAAACCTTGGAGTCGTATTTGACCAAAATCTCTCATTCACAGCTCATATAAACCAAGCTTGTAAAACTGCATATTTTCACCTGCGAAACAGAACTAAAATCAGAAAAATTTTGCCTAAAAATGATGCTGAAAAACTTATCCATGCATTTGTTACATCCAGACTAGATTACTGTAATTCTCTGCTCACCGTCTGCACTAAAGGTACTTTAAGAAGCTTCCAGTTGGTCCAAAATGCAGCGGCCAGAGTCCTAACAGGAACTAAAAGACGTGATCACATCAGTCCTGTGTTAAAATCACTGCACTGGCTTCCTGTCGAGTTTAGAATTAAATTCAAAGTTCTCCTCCTGACATACAAAGCCTTAAACAATATGGCCCCATCATATCTTCAGGATGCCATTGTCCCCTATCAGCCAAATAGAGCACTTCGCTCTCAGAATGCAGGATTATTAGTGGTTCCTAGAGTGTCTAAAAGTACAGTGGGGGGGAGAGCCTTCAGTTACCAAGCTCCTGTGTTATGGAATCAACTCCCTGTTGGTGTTAAACAGGCTCCACAGTCTCTTTATTTAAGACCAGGCTTAAAACCTTCCTCTTCGGAATAGCTTATGACCAGGTTACTTAGTTGATGTCACTAAGATAAGCTGCTGCAGGAGATAACAAGCTGGGGGAAGTGTGGCAACCTGAGCACTGTCCTCTGTTTCCTCCTATTTTCTCATCAGCATCACTCACTATGTTCTCATCTGTAGTTTGTTCATTGCTATTCACATGTTGTCCCCTGTCCCACTCCCCCTGTGGAGTGGAACTCTTTCAGACGCCTGATGGCAGCTGGACCCCTCTCCTCCTCCTCGCCCAGCTCCTCCTCCTCCTCGCCCGGCTCCTCCTCCTCGCCCAGCTCCTCCTCCTCCTCGCCCAGCTCCTCCTCCTCCTCGCCCGGCTCCTCCTCCTCGCCCAGCTCCTCCTCCTCCTCGCCCGGCTCCTCCTCCTCGCCCAGCTCCTCCTCCTCCTCGCCCGGCTCCTCCTCCTCGCCCCTCTCCTCCTCCTCCTCGCCCTGCTCTTCTCCCCCTGGGTAGCTGTGGTCATACTGAACTGGCCCACGGGCCTGGACATCTATAGCCTGTCCGTCCATGGGAGTGGATCCCTCCTTCACTGTAGTTCTCCCCGAGGTTTCTTCTTTTTCCCAGGACCCTGGGTTTTTTGGAGTTTTTCCTTGCTGAGAAGGAGGGTCTAAGGACAGGGGATGACTGGACCATGTTTCATTTGCTGCTTTACATGAATGTTGTTTTTTCCTGTTCTGATATGTCTGTGTGTATGTTTTACTCATCAGAATCTTGGAACGGCCTTAGAGGAAACTGTTGTTGTGATTTTGGGCGCTACAAAAATAAATTGAATTGAATCATCGTCACAATTATATGTGGGATACTCCCCTTTACTCTCAGGAATGTCAACATTGTACTTTGGAGCTGTTAACACCATAATATCTTTCTTTATCCCCTTAACCACCAAAGAATTTTACCTATTTTCTTACCACCTGTTCTCTCGACACATTCGAATTGTCCCACTGGTGTCATTGGTGATCCTACTGGCATTCCCACAGCGCACTCTTTTCACCTCTCCTCACCTTTAAGGCCTTACACCTTTGCAGGTTTGTGACCCCCTGGGCACTCGAGTTGAACACATGTGTATACCCAGGAGTCCCCAACTATAATAAACACAATGCCCTGTCTTCGGATTGCGCATTGACTACTTCCTTTCCGCACCTTTCCCACCTATAAGCGGAATTTGCCACAAACAATTGATCTGGTCTCGCTTTAGCACACACATAACAGTCTGCGACAGTCTGATTTGTCTGAATTACTGCTGCCTCTGCTCCCTCACTGCCTTCACGTTCCATCTGCCGCTTAAACCTCCTTGTTGTTGTTGTGGTGTTCCGTCCTACAGCAGTTGTCGTAGTAGTAGTAGTAGTAGTAGTAGTAGTAATGGTCGTGGTCGTAGTCGGGGTAGGAGTAGTCGTAGTAATGGTAGTAGTCATTGTCGTGGTAGTGGTTGTTGTAGGAGTCGTTGTGATCGTAGTTGTAGGTGTAATCTTTATAGTCGTAGGTGTCGTCGTTGGAGTAGTTGTAGGTGTAATCTTTATAGTCGTAGGTGTCGTCGTTGGAGTAGTTGTCTTAGATGGGGGTGAAGTCGTTATACCCCTGTCACTATTATCAATTACAGTCTTACGTCCCTTGGAGGGGGTCTCATGTGGAGCCAGTGTAGGATGATATAGACTGACATATTTCTCCTCACTCGGTTTTCCTGGATTGACAGCATCTGTAAGATAAACAATCCATCCCACATAGCCTAAAGCTTCGCATTCCCCCTAGTTTCCTCACTTATCCCCACTTTAACCCTCCAGTCAGAACCTCTCTCAATCACTTGCACCACACACCACTGCTGTCCCCATTTATCAAAACTAATTCTACCAAACCACCCTTTGGTCCAAGTGAGCCCACAGAGGTACAGTCTCGGATGTTCCCCCTTTACGACCTGCAATTGAAATGTATTAATATTGTCAGTCCATTCATATTTAGGCATTTTCACCGTCCACCTGCCGTCCATGTCTTCCATTGATGTTGTCTCCATGGTACTAACCCACTGGTCCACCGTTGGCCAGTCCACGGGAGCTGCCCTCTTCTGTCTCCCCTTTCCTCCACTGCTGCAGCCTCCATCATTGGCTGGCTTCCAATCTGCACCATCAACAGAAGGAGAAGAAACAAGATCCTCCCCCCTTTCCAGGGAAGATCCACCCTGGAACTCCTCATCATCATTTTTATCTTTTGCATCCAATGTCTCTGCTCAGTCAGAATGAACTTTCACACAATGATTGAGGTGGTACTAAGTAGTTGAACCTTTCACTTGAACCACAGTTGATGTCGCCCTGGTCACTTCATACGGTCCTTCTCTCCTCAGAATGTCCCACTTTCTCCTGAGGACCTTCACATACACCAAATCACCTGGTTTCACTCTCGGTCTCTCCTCCTGGTCTCCTTTCTCCTGCAAATACAAAGAGCCACTCGAGCAGAGATGCTCCTGTGGATGTTCGTTAGTTATTTCACATATGCTTTCATATCATGTGCCAGAATATCCAAAGGTGGACCTTTGGCTGCTTTGTACACAGGTGTTGGCATAGCTCGGCCTGTCAAAGCCTCATGAGGTGACAGTTTCAGTGTTCTGTTAGCACTTGCTCTATATGCCATTAATGCCAGTGGCCAATGCCAATAACTTCTCTACACAGGAATTTCGCTCCTGTATCTGCATTTTTATGTTTTGATGGCGTTGCCTCAACCCATCGACTGAATCTGTCACCTACACATCTCGTCCTTCAGCATATTCACATGCACTCGTCCACGCCTGTAGCTCCTGTAGTGGTGCTGAGCATGGCTGTTTACAGCTCTGCACTCTCACCACTCTCGTCTCATCGTCCCTCATCTCCACGACCGTGAACCCCGCCCTGAGTGCGTCTCCATCCCTGTAACAGGAGCCGTCGACAAACAACGTGATTTCCACATCCTGCAATGGATCCGCACTCAAGTCTGCTCGCAATTTAGCGTATTTCTCAGGTTCTGCTACACAATCATGAGGTTCTCCCTCACCTGGTAATAGAATGGAGTCTGCCGGATTTTTCACTTGACAGAGTCTGATTGTCACATCTGGATATTCAAGAAGCCGATGGTAATCTGTGAGCCTCTGTGCCGTTAGCACAGATTTGCCTTTCTCTATCAGATTTACTAGTTTGTGGTGAGACAAAATTTCAGTTGGGTAACTCATAGTCAGCACAGACGCTTTTCCGTACAACAAATGTGCCGCTGCCAGGTCACGATAACATTCTGGCAGCCCAAGTTCCACCGCCGACAGCGCTACAGAATAATACGTGATCGGTTGAGCGTCTGTTCCTACGCCCGTTTTCTGAGCCTAAACTCCACCCGCATGATTCTGACGACACGATACAAACAACTGAAAAGGTTTGTCATAGTCTGGGAGTGCCAACGCCGGTGCTGCAGCAAGGTTTTAATGGTTTCAAAAGCAGCACAGTCTTCAGGCGTCCATTCAAGTTTAGCTCCCAATTTACTCACTCCTTTTTTTTGATCATTTCTCTTAGAGGTTGAACCCTGACAGAATGACCATCAATCCACTCAGCACTATATCCTGTCATTCCCAAAACTGTCATTTGTCTCACCGTTATTGGTTTTGGAGTTTTTGTGACTGTTTCCAACTGAGCAGGTGACGCTGCTCTTGACCCGTCTCTAATCAATCGGCCCAAATATTCAACTTCTGGTTTGCAATATTGCAACTTTTTCAATGAGGCCTTGTGACCTTTTTCTGCAAGCATTGCCAGCAGAGTCGTAGAATCTCGGTGACATGTCTCCAGGTCTGGTGCACACAGGAGAATGTCGTCTACATATTGGATTATAGTGCTGGAGATTTTGGTGGGCAACTCTGCCATGTCCTCCTTTAATATTTTATTGAACAAATGAGGACTGTGTTTCAGACCCTGTGCCAACCTAGTGCACCTATAGGATTCGTTTTTATAGGTGAACACAACCAAATGACTCATTGGACTCAAGGGGACCCTGAAAAATGCAGCACATAAATCAACCACCGTGAACCATTTTGCTTCCACAGGCCCGTTTGTCAGTAGTGTGTGTGGGTTTGGACCCTCAGCCGGACAGTCTCCTATTACTTCATTTAGAGCCCTGAGGTCCTGCGCTAATCTGTACCTACTTCTGTCAGCTTTTTGCACTGGAAAAATAGGTGTGTTGCTGCATGGGTTCGGCTCACACACAAGCACTCCCGCTTCTACCAACCCTTTAATGGTGTCCTCAATACCAGCCTCAGCCTCCAGCTTCAGTGGATATTGCTGCACCCACGGGGACGACACCCTGGTTTGAGTTTGATTTCCACTGGTGGTGCTGGCTTAATTAACCCCACATGTGTCATGTTTTGCCCATAATTGTGGTGGAACTGTTTCCAACATTTCTTTTTCAGTGTCTGAATGCTGCAGACACATTTCTGATTCTCAGGGTCGTCTTACTACCTGTGGGTGAACCCAACCCAAGGCTGCGATCAAAGTTTTAATGTGAGTGTTGTCCTCACTTATTCAAATGTTTTTATTTTCTGTTGGCAGAAAATTAGCTTTTGGTGCCTCTAACACCATTGATCCCAAATGTTTTGATTTATAACCTGAACTGACCAACAATATAACATGAGGCAAACTGTTTTTCATTTAGAATTCCCCTTTTAAATATGCATTTCCATCCACCACCATTGCAGCTCCCTGCCTCCCGAGCACAATGGAGGATGCTTACAGTTGAACTTTCTCTGGTGGTTCTTTGAGCCACCCCTCTGGGTCTGCCTCAGAGTCTTTCTTAAAGTATTGGAGTGTGCAGTGCGGGGGGCAGCCCGGGGGTCTGGCTTCAGGCAAATTCACCTTAATAAAGTCCATCCACTCTCTGGCAGATGCCACAAAAGTGTCTTTTAGTCCCAACCAGTACACAACCTCTTCTCTTATTTTTACAATGTGCATTTGACAATGTCCCACATCCACACTCAGTCCATCTGGATTACACAAAATGACAGTTCAGTTCCCACAACGCGTCTCTTCCCAACCAGTTCAAAGGTGTCTGATGTGAACTTAACCCCGGCAGTTCAATAGAATGTCCTTGATATTCCAGGGGTACTGGAGCCGACTTTGGTATCAGCTGCTTTGTCCCTGAGAACCCGATCACACATTGGTTCCTCATCAGGGCTTGATGTCATTGTCAGCTGATGACCTCCCGTCGGATTCTCTAGGCACCCCTAGTACCCAGCAGGTGGCCCCTGCCAGGAATTGACGGGGCCCGCAGGCGCTGGCCCTGCCACTGGTTGCCAGGCTCCACAGCATAAGGAGCCGCATTTGTAAAGTTTCTCCCACTCTGCTGCTGTGGCCTTTCAGTACAGGAGGAACTCACATGTCCCATTTTTCCACAGACATCTGCAGTTTCTCCTGTCATTCCCCCAACCAGTTCTCCTCAGGCCTCCCCGAAAACCTCTGCCTCTTCCACCTGCGGCCGACCTGGTGGTTGCACATATATGACATGTGGAGGCGTGTTACACCATGACTGCATATTGTACAGACCCACAGCTTCATATTGTACAGACCAACAGCTTCATATTGTACAGACCAACAGCTTCATATTGTACAGACCAACAGCTTCATATTGTACAGACCAACAGCTTCATATTGTACAGACCCA
The DNA here is from genome assembly GCA_034769755.1 of Odontamblyopus lacepedii. Lineage (NCBI taxonomy): Eukaryota > Metazoa > Chordata > Actinopteri > Gobiiformes > Gobiidae > Odontamblyopus > Odontamblyopus lacepedii. The sequence continues at coordinate 36,816,123 of CM068360.1, read as the reverse complement.
CAGCTTCATATTGTACAGACCAACAGCTTCATATTGTACAGACCAACAGCTTCATATTGTACAGACCAACAGCTTCATATTGTACAGACCCACAGCTTCATATTGTACAGACCAACAGCTTCATATTGTACAGACCAACAGCTTCATATTGTACAGACCCACAGCTTCATATTGTACAGACCAACAGCTTCATATTGTACAGACCAACAGCTTCATATTGTACAGACCAACAGCTTCATATTGTACAGACCCACAGCTTCATATTGTACAGACCCACAGCTTCATATTGTACAGACCAACAGCTTCATATTGTACAGACCAACAGCTTCATATTGTACAGACCCACAGCTTCATATTGTACAGACCAACAGCTTCATATTGTACAGACCAACAGCTTCATATTGTACAGACCAACAGCTTCATATTGTACAGACCAACAGCTTCATATTGTACAGACCCACAGCTTCATATTGTACAGACCCACAGCTTCATATTGTACAGACCCACAGCTTCATATTGTACAGACCCACAGCTTCATATTGTACAGACCAACAGCTTCATATTGTACAGACCCACAGCTTCATTTAACCTGCTCTCTGCTGCTGTCTGCAGCCCGTCAACGATACACTTCCTCATTGTGAGTTGGTGGAAAGTGTCCTGCTCTGGGCGGGCCCCAGGTCGCCTGGTCCACTCTTCACATGTGCTGTGGACGTAGACCCGGGGCCTTTCCTCATCCTTTGTTGGACTTGTGACGATGCTGTCTGGTTGTCTTCGTGTTGGATAACACTCTCTCAGTCCTGTCCACAGTGCCGGAGTCTATTAAAAATGTCCCATCATGCACCTGTGGCCCAACATATTGCCCCAAACCAGAGTCACAAAAAATCTGCTCCATGTCAGATTTTCCAAGACTTTTTCCAGTAAAGCTTTCATGTCTCCCATGGCTAAAACTCCAGAGAGAGTCTCTTCCTCCAAAGCAGAAATCCATTCTCCTGCTCCCTCATGTGTGCCGGAAGTCGCAGAATTAACCCTTCCATATCTAGAGTTGGGAATGGTGTGTAACAGAGTTCTGTTCCTTTTGCCAACAGAGGATACATGGAATTCTCCTCTAACCTAGTGAACGATGGAGTTGGACCTATGTGTAACCTTAGCTCCCCACTGACTTTTCCTTCCTCCTGCCATTCAGATGACTTATCTCCTCCCCTTTTCTCTTTTATCCGGACCTCTGGCCCTTGGCCCCTGGCTTCACCTTCTGGAACTATTTCAGAATCTATAATTGTACTCTTTTTATTAACTGGTGTTTCTGATGTTGGTAAATTCGAAAATTCAACTCCTAAACCTGATTGATCAGTAATACTGTCTCCCCAGTTCAGCTTCTGCTCCACCAGCTCCTCCTCGTTTCCATGACCGCAGTTTAAACCTGACAAAACCCTCACCTGGTACAAGCTATTGGCACAAGAGTATGGGGGTAGTTTTGTTCCTTTTTTATTCAAACAAAGAAAAAAATCCAAACAAAATATACAGCTTTGAAAACAAAAAAAACATGTTTACATTTTTAAGCTGGAAAAATATTTGATTGAGTTCTGATTTTCTTTCATTTTAAATGTGAAATCTTTGATTGCGGGCCAAAGTTTTGTTTGCAAGTTGAAAAGTTTTGAACCTCAAAATCTTTTGCAAACCAAGAGCGTTTGCTTGCAAGTTCAAATGAACGCGATGGGCGGGATCTTAGAGGAGAAAGGGTGGATTTCTATTGGTAGCTTGCCTCTGATTGACAGTTGGGCTGGTGCCTGCCCCTCCCACCAACTCTTCTACTGCCTATCTGCCAAGTTACCCCGCCCCCTGAAGACGGTGTGTGAATGGGAAGAAGTCCGTTGGTGGGAAATTGGAAGGTAAGTCGCTATAATGAAATAGTTTAAAGTTCTAAACAGCAAGACCATACGTTGTATTGTAAAGATATTTGAATATAAATGTTCCCCTTGTCAGTGATACAAGCAAGACGGTGCACCAATTTACCTCATTTACTGGGCTAATACTAGAGACGTTACCTAGCTAGCTACCTAGAGAACCCCAGCACGGTTAAACTTAGACCTTGTTGTGTAAGAGCTTCAGCTATTTTGATTTGGTACAGAAATTACTAAAACCCGCTCAGTTAAGAGCGAGCTAGGCCTCTTACATGCTAGGATTTATAAAACATGGCTTTTGGGTATTGCTTTCAACGGGTAGAATCTGCTCTGGTTGCTGCATTTTGTGAAGTTCTGGTATTAGCCAGCTAGCTCGCTCAATTTTGAACAGATTCTCATCAGGTCTGTACCAAAAGAAGGGACATAAACACGTGGAAATGTGCCTGAGTTCTAAAGAAAATTTAAATTATATGCAGCGAGATGTACAGATATTTAGTTTGTTCTTTGTCAGCATGTTAGCCTACACGTATGAGCAGCGAACCCACAGGGAAATGGCAGTAAGGCGAACATTGTGCCAAGTAAGGGAGAGGAATTCATCTAATGATGTTGTTGAGTGATGTGTGTGTATATATCTATATTGCAGAATGGATAAGAATGGACGAAGTTCTTATGGCACTCAGGTATGTGGTCATCTTAACTGTAAAGGTCAATATTGACACAACACAATACACTCCCACACACACACCATTTTTAATCATTTGACCTTGCCTCGATTTCTTTTTCATTATTTTTCCTTTTCCAGATGTAGGGATAGGATAACTGTCATCAATTGGGAACCCACTGATTTTGAGTATCTGCACCACGTTTGCCATTAGGAGTTACAGTTTCTTAGAGCTCGTTGAGTGGAGTGGAAATGTGGGGAGACCTAGGTTGAATGTCAGTAGTAATTCCCTCAGTGATGTCTTGAGTCTAAACCTTCCATTAAGTCATTACTATTTCAGTAAAACCAATGTGGTAGTACGGAAACAATTGGCTCATGTTTTTCACAATGTATAAATCTCTTTGCAGTATGATGCACAGGAAGAAGCCACAGTGGCTGCTCGCCATTTATTGTCCTTGCTATCGAGGACTTTACCCAGTCCTTCGCAGGGGCAGATGCAGGTACAGGCGCAAGCACAAGCACAGACTCCAGATCGACCCTCGATTCAAACAGAAATGACGAGGTAGGCAAAGACGTGCACCCCAGAAAAATGGTTTAATATATCAATGTTAAACTTGGTAGATGGACTAATGTTGTCTATATACTTTAGTACAGTGGTTATAAGACTGTATATTAGTGTTTAGTGTACTTGTAACTTAATAGTGTTAAGTGTAATGGTCCATTATTGTTTCAAAACCATACAGGTCTTTCCCTGGATTTTTTAAGGGCAAAAAGAGATTCATGCCTCGAGGCCACATGTCAGCAAAGGCTCAGAAAATATGGAAACCATTTGAACTGGCATTCTTTTTGCTTCCATCCAAAGTTAGTCATACTCCACCTTTGAATGAAGAACTGTTATTCATGCAGGCAGGCTTGGGGAAAAGGACTGTAACTGTGACATCAGATTGTACACATGCAGAGGTAAAATGCATGCTATTTTGTCATTGTAACTCCAATCTTTTACTTACCACACAGGTTTCACTCATTTACCACAGTACTGTATATGGAGGTGTGATAAAGTGTTATTTCAATCTTGAACTGCATGTTTCGTGCTAGGAATAACACATGATCTAACATTCTTCATTTCCTTTCATGCTTTCTGTCATATAGTTGTCCAGAATGCTTCAGGCCACGTTCCCCAAAATGACATGCCTTCAGCACAGATGGCTACTCTTTAAAGCTGCAGGTATTGTTCAACACTACAAAATTAATTCATTTAGATCTAAAACACCTGCTAAAACCTGCATTTTTGTGTGTGTAATATTTTGTATTATACATACAATAATATTGGAAACCCTCCTAAAACCTGAGGATTTTCAAGAAACTTTCAATAGATTGTCAACACCTACACCTTCAAAGGCTCTGTATTTGCTTTTAAAGATAATGTACAGCATGTAAATGTGTGTATGTAACACTTTGTATAACATGCTGTTATTAATGTCTTCACAGGTGGTAATGGAAGGAGGAGCATCTCTCCTATTCCTCCAGAGGCCGAGGGCTACACGGGCACGATACTCAAAAATGTATCAGGTGGGGGGAAGTTCATGCTGTGCATCGTACCTCTTCAGGATGAATTGGACCTAACACCTCTCCCAGCAAATGCTCCTGAGTTTGCTCTTATGCCAAAGGCTACTTGTAAGAATTGCAGGACAGAGATGCCTCTTCAGATGTTGGCATTTCACATAAAGGACTGCAACCAGTCAAGCACTGATTCAGAGGTAAATTGTATTCCTTGGTGTGCAAATTCATTTGAGCTCTATAATCTGACATGCACCATCAAGAACAGATGCTCCACATGTTTAAAGCAATAAACCACCATTACAAGTAAGCTTTGTAGTTGCAATTTGACGTTTGTGTAATGGTATTATTTGCAGAATCTGAGTATATCGTTTTAGCTTCTATAGTTCTCTGGTACACTGGTAGCGTTAGCACTACTTACATTGGTTTGAATGGAGTTTTGCTAATGCTAGTGCTACTTCTATTGGTTTGAATTGGGTTTTCTCTAAGGAATTGCTTTGGAGGATGTTGTAAGTACCACGTCTGCCAACTAGTGGAGAGGATGTGATTTGACGCTACCTGACACAACAGGCTGTTTTATTCAGTACCGCATCCTGTCACAATTTAGAGACTTCTACCAATATTCAAGGCGTATTTTTTAATGACGTAAAGACAGTGATACCGTTGCTATTTTTAGATACCTTATTGTGTTATCGCCCAGCCCTAGTTTGCTGAGTTTGACTTTCCATGTTCTCAAACTGAATTTCGAATAACATTAACATAGGCCTCCTAAGCTTCACTTTCATTTTACTTTTCCCCTGTAAGTTTGCTTTAGTTACTGTTCCCTATCTGCCATCTATGTGCTATGAGTTGAAATGTGCCAGATGTACTTAAAATGCCTGTAGAGCCACAGTAATAGACCTGCATTTAATCTAGGTCGAGGATGTGGTGCTTGTTGGGGAGACAGCTTTGACATCTGCCCCATGTGGTACATCTGCCAGTGAAAACCAGCAGGTAGCTTGTGGATTTAAGATGTCTCTTTCATATTTTTAATATAGCCCATATTCGAGCAGATAGTAATTTAATATGCCTGCATGTAGGAAAATGAAGTTTGTTGCCCAATATGCTGCAACATGTTCTCCGCAGCCGACATTGAAGCACATGCAAGTGACTGTGGGCGAAGGTAATTGCCTCTATGTGCTTTTTAAAAACTATACGCTTAATGCCCTAAATAATGATGGAATAATCATGTTTTGATTTTACAGTTTGGAGGAAATAACTTCAGGGACAAGTGGTGGCATAATTAAAGGACCAGGAAGACTAATTGAAAGGTAGTTAAAGTGAGCTTTATTGTCAATTTCTTTACAAAATGCTAAAACATTCTTTCTGTCTTAGTGCTACTGATGTCATCCAGACAATAATGCAGGAAGTTAACATGGACAAAGCCTTTGAGTTAACGGTGTCGCGGCAGAACATGGTGGAGAGGGGCCTGGCTCAGTGGCAGCGCCAAAAAAAATCTTCCCCTGTCAACTATCTAAAAGTCACCTTTTTAGGTGAAGCAGGGGTAGATACCGGGGCACTCCGGAAGGAATTTCTTACAAGTATGTAATGAGTTTGATATATACTAAAACAGGGAATGTCCATATTATACTATGGCAGTTCGTGCCAGTCTCCGCTGCACAAAACGGTTCCAATTCGATTTAACAGTGTCTGTAGTTGCTATGCAACAAGTGTCTACATTGATTTTGTAACGTTTACTTTGCATCTTTCTTTGATGGAGTGATTATTAACTGTGAAGAGTCACCCATGGTATGTCAGGGGATATTTCCACTCCTAATAACGCTTAGAATGCATCACGTCCAATCAGAAATTGTTAAATAGTTGGGACCTAACTGTTGTATAATATTAGTTTTAAAAATAATAGCACACCATCAGTGATTGTTGACTTTTCTACAGACTAATTATAATTCTATTCATATCTAGAAATGGTGGAGGGAATTGAAAGAAGATTTTTTGAGAAAGGGGCATGTGGCAGCAGTCCTACATATTCCTTGTCAGATTTTGATAAAGGTCATTTCAGGTATGTACCTTGAGCAGTCTTTTTTGGGCAAATTCCCATGGTTAAAAATGTAAATGTTAAAAGTTCACACTTTTTTGTTGTTGTTATTAAGGACCGTTGGAGAAATAATGGCAGCAAGCTTGGCTCAAGGAGGACCAGCTCCAAATTTTATGATGATGTGGTGCTACCATTACCTTTGCAAAGAGTCCTTAAATGCTCAAGATTTAGATGAAAATGATGTGGCAGATGCACAATATAATGACCTCATCTCAAGGGTAAGACTAAAAAGGGGGCAAACATACTTGCAGTTAAATATCAGTGTCACCGATAACTTCCTTCAAGGATATTTGGATAAGGTTAAGGACATTTTTCCAAATAGTATTACAGTGTTAGTGTTACAGTATTACTTACAATATTAATTGTAACTAATAAAGTATGCTGTTACGATCTGTCTGTATTTCAGGTTAAAGCAGCCACTGACCCAGAAACAATTCGCCATCTCACAGATGACATAGTGAATTGCGGCTACACAGGTGTCATCTGTGTAGAGAAAAAGACTGAAATCATGCGGTATGTTGAATGTTCCACCCATATATCTATACCTCCAAAATAAATGCCAAAATGTGCCCCACTGTCTGTGTCTCACAAGGTTTAGGATGAAGTGTGCCATTTTTCTCCTTTAATGTTCTTTGGAGTACTCAGACACCTTTCGCTGCATAGGTCTGCATCGAACCCACTCCCCCAGCCCCCATACACAAAACAAAACACATCGCACATGTCAACTACAAACTTTTAAAACTATGTATTTGCTTGCTGTTAATGTGTTGTATGTGGTTATATTGTTTGTGCATGTGATTTTGTTGTCAGTGCTGTCGTGTTACATGCATGCCTCAGGCTTGACACAAATTAAAGAGGGATTGCAGCTGTACGGGCTGGGCAGCATCATGGCCAGGCACTCTGAAGCCTGTAAGACTTTGTTTGTCCCAGGGGATGACATGACAGTAAGTAAGCCTTAGATAGCTATAAAATGTATATATTCTTATTTGCATCTATGTACATACAATGCAAATCACTTTGGATAAAACCATGATTTTCCTTAATGGTCCTTAATTTCCTTCAGGATAAATAAAGTGCTCTACTCTAAAAGTGTCTGCTCAGTGTAACGTAATGTAATACTAACATCCATTTATTATTTTATGACAGGCTGATGCAGACTACATCAGCTCTATCCTAAGTGCAGACTACAGTGAGGAGGGGTCAAGTAAACGGCGAACAGAAACAATGATCATGGATCACTTCCAGGATTTCCTGCAGGAATTGGAACAAGGTGATGGATGGATGGATAGATAGGAAATTAAAACAGGGCACCTGTACCTCTGTGGCTCAGGCCCTAATACATTGCTTTACCACAATTACATTCAATCACCACTTCAACCAAAATTCATTAGTGAAAATGATTGGCAAAAACTGTAATATGGAAATTATGCACAACCTCCTCATAACCATTGTAAAAAACACCATAAACCATAGTCTCTCCTAGCCTGGGTAAACCCGCCCCTTGTACTTCATTTCATTTCGCACAGAGGGTCTGGAATGGAAACCATAACAAACTATTTCTTCCTGGAGGTGTGGACTCTGCTGCAGTTTAAAACAAGTGGCTCCGCCTTTAACCAATCGCTAACGTCTGGTCGTCATGTATGCAATTAGCCTGCATACGCACTACAATTTAAATGTTGCACACAAAGTCAACCTCACTGACAAACACTCCCTCTGTTCGCTGATTGGCTCGAACATTACTCTACCGAACACATGAATTTCAAGAGCCTCTGGTCCAGACCCTCTGTACGAAATACAATGAAGTACGAAGGGCAGGTTTACCCAGGCTAAGTCTCTCCTGGATTGTTGCTTACATATCTTTATTCTCTCTGCTTTCAGATGGAAATGAGTTGTCCCCACTTTGTCCAAAGAACATAATGCAGTGGATAACCGGCCAGGGACATATTCCTGTCTTGCAGGAAGAGAAAAAAACCTTCTCAATCGTTGTTAAATTTAATCACGACTGTGAATCAGTCTTTGGTGAACACAAAATATGCTTTCCTGTTGTAGCTGCATGCTCAAACAGCATTACTCTTCCTGTACGACACTTACAGTCATACAAACGATTTAGAGAAATCCTTGTTGAATCATATCATCAGGGACAGGAGTTCTCTTGTGTTTAGCTAGTTGTGAATGGAGTGAAGAGGGGTACATAGTATACAGGTTTTCATGGCCAGTTGGGGCTGCTGTTTTAAATACAAATTTCATTTGTTGTACTTACATGCGTGAACATTACGTGTAATGCTCCTTGTGTAAATGTAATTTGAAAGTTATTGGAATAGTTTGTGGAATATGTTTGGCTGATATTTCTGCACTATATTTTTGTCCTACATGTAAGCCATGTATCAAATGCTCTACTGTTAAATTTAATTGCAAGAGAAGTTTGTCCTGTGGAGGTTTATTGAGGAATACAGAAAGGCATAAAAATGAATATTGACAGAGACCTCATCATACAATAAAATGCATACAGTAAGACAAACACACAGACTACTTGTCCAAGTCTTTACACTCATGCTGATAAAGCCAGCTGAAGCACTTGAAGGTAGATGTCCCTCCCGTTGGTAGTGGACTCTAAGGTGGGGTTTACTTGTTGCACTGCAGCAAGACCTTCTGCCGACAAAGGGCATGGCATTTCTGCCACAGTCACACCGTACTCCTCATCAGCAGCATCATCAGGCACATCAGGGGAATTGTCAGTTTCCAGGATCTATGATTGACAGATATTAAAACAGACATTTAGAGGATGCAATACATACACAATTGACATTTGGTCTTTGGGCTATCTTCATTCATTCATATGACTTGCACAGTTTGGAAATTATAGTATCTTGTGTTAAGCTTTTATTAATAATAATAATAATAATGATAATAATAATAATAATAATACACCCTAACTCAGTGTCTGGAACCTATTTGAGCTAGTCTGGACCATACCTCTGTCAGTTCTGGCTCAGGGACAGGCACTTGTAGCATCCCAATTCTCCAAAGCTGATCAGGGGTCAAGTTTCCCTCTGTACTCAATGAGTGGCAATTCCATGTTTGAACAAAACTCTGCAGATCTGCTTGCAAACGTGGAATAAAGACATAGCCCAAGCAGAAAAGATGGATGGCATCAGAGAGATCAATGAAGCCCTCCTCCTCCAAGTTGTGCAGCAAGGTGTAGTATTTGGATGTTACAGCACTCCAAACGTCTCTCCATAGGCGCTCCACCCTGAAAGACATGGTAGATGAAGAATTCATTTAATCATTGTAATTATCATTTTTAAGTTTTTAAGTCCCTCTTAATTATTCACCTAAGTATATGAAAATCTATCCATCTCAGTGAAACCGCTTATGGAGTTTTCATCCACACATCCCATGAAACTGCATGATCTGACTTTTTCAATGATGATGTGATTAACCGTTTGTGAGAAAACTAACTGAACATTGCATTACATTATGCAACTCTGCAGTCATCACAATGGTGCATGGTGTTGTAGCTCAAAAACTCTTACATACATGATGAACTATGTGTTCATGAGGATTCACTTTCAATTTAATAGCCTGATCAAGCAAGACATTGCAACACATATCTGGGCTTAAGCATCCTGTCTTTCAGAGGTAGTAGTGTCCATTCATCAGAACATAGTTACATTACCTTTGATTATGCACACTTTTCCCTGCGATGAAACTGCCGCAACCAGTCCCTCGCACAGTAAACATGAGTCTCGCAATATCAAGGTTTTCCACGCCTTGATCACCTCTGACTCTATAAAAAAATAAATACATAAATAAAAATTGGTAACACTTGTGCGTTTAAAAGTTATGCCTTTCATTTGATAAAAGAAAAAGCCTTGCCTTAATGGCCATCCATGTTGGGTCACACCATCCGTGAAAAACCTTAAGGCGGTCTCTGCTTTGTTATTGCCAGCTGCATTTAGGTACATTATCTGCAAGGAACAGTATTTACAAATGAAGAGTTTAGATACAAAATCCATTCGTGAGGAATTTACAGAAATATATTAATATAATTTTGATAAACTTTAATATCAGTCCACCTTCAACTGGGTTGTTTTGGCTTGATTTGTTTTACTTAACAATATTTAAATTGGTCTTTGATAAATGTGACTTGAAAAATATTATTAAAACTTCATTTTTGCATTTTTCTGAAAATAGACTTAGAGGTTTTTGCATCTGAACTGTTAAAATTATGATTCTACAACAGTAATCCTCAAATTATTTCCTTTGTTGAGCAGACATGGGCATAAGACGTGACAAAATACTACCTACCTTACGGGAAAATCCGTCAATGCCCCCAAAAACCACAATACTATACCTGAAATGGGAGAGGTGTGAGAGAAATATGACATGTAATTAACATATAAGCAATCACATAGACTAAGCTTAAATACACATTGTGTAATTTTATACTTATGTTACAGCTAAATGCAATTTACTTGGCTGCAATATACAGTATACAATCTCAAATGCATTCTAAAGCAATACCGGATCAACTTGTGGTTAGTGTCGATGTGGACAAGAGACAATGGCCCTGGAACAGAGTACGTCCATCTGGCAATGCATGACAACTGGACCATTCTTGAAATAATGCCTGCACCATCAACACGTTGCAAAGACTCCTTCACTCTCCTCCAGGTCAAACGATATCCCATTGCTTGTAAAGATCCTTTTACGAGTCTGTAGCCTGCATCTGGCATTCTAACTTTAATGGCCCTCACCTTCTGATCTAGCAAGCTGTCAGGTATGTCTGAGAAGCACTTTCTCACAGACAAGTTATGCTCTTGCATTCTCCTATATATGGTGGATCTCGAAATTCCATGGGCATCAGACAGAGAAGTTAGTGGAAGGTTTAGGCTCAAGAGATCACACAGGGAATTACTACTGACATTCAACCTAGGTCTCCCCACATTTCCACTCCACTCAACAACAGCTAGACTGTTGAACATTGGAGTAACCCTGCTGTTCAAGAGGCAAGTCTCTGTAATTTCCAGTAAATTTTGCAGTGCACCCACTACACACTCAGGGATCTCCATGTACGATGCCGCAGCTCTAAGAAACTGTAACTCCTGATGGCAAACGTGGTGCAGATACTCAAAATCAATGGGTTCCCTATTGATGACAGTTGCTAGCCTATCCCTACATCTGTTTAAGAGTTGCAACCCCATGGGCATCTACAAGGAAAAATAATGAAAAAGAAATCGAGTCAAGGTGACATGATTAAAAATGGTGTGTGCAGATATTTGTTGTGTCAGTATTGACCTTTACAGTTAAGATGACCACATACCTGTGTGCCATAAGATCCTTCTGGACAAGGCTCCATTCTGCAATATACACACACACACACACACACACACACACATATATATATATATACATATACATATACATATATATATATATATATATATATATATGTATATGTATATATATGTATATGTATATATATATATATATATATATATATATATGGGTGGGTAGTTATTCCTGTATCACACTCCAGTCCACTCCAGTAATGCACTAAACACGTTGCTTGTCAAGTGCCGTAAAAACAGAGGAAGAACAAGAAATAAGAAAGCACAACAAGCCTTGTCACTCAGTTATCGCTTTCCTTTCTGTCTGTGAGGTTAAGATGCAGCAACCAGAGCAGATTCTACCCGTTGAAAGCAATACCCAAAAGCCATGTTTTATAAATCCTAGCATGTAAGAGGCCTGGCTCGCTCTTAACTGAGCGGGTTTTAGTAATTTCTGTACCAAATCAAAATAGCTGAAGCTCTTACACAACAAGGTCTAAGTTTAACCGTGCTGGGGTTCTCTAGGTAGCTAGCTAGGTAACGTCTCTAGTATTAGTCCAGTAAATGAGGTAAATTGGTGCACCGTCTTGCTTGTATCACTGACAAGGGGAACATTTATATTCAAATATCTTTACAATACAACGTATGGTTTTGCTGTTTAGAACTTTAAACTATTTCATTATAGCGACTTACCTTCCAATTTCCCACCAACGGACTTCTTCCCATTCACACACCGTCTTCAGGGGGCGGGGTAACTTGGCAGATAGGCAGTAGAAGAGTTGGTGGGAGGGGCAGGCACCAGCCCAACTGTCAATCAGAGGCAAGCTACCAATAGAAATCCACCCTTTCTCCTCTAAGATCCCGCCCATCGCGTTAATTTGAACTTGCAAGCAAACGCTCTTGGTTTGCAAAAGATTTTGAGGTTCAAAACTTTTCGACTTGCAAACAAAACTTTGGCCCGCAATCAAAGATTTCACATTTAAAATGAAAGAAAATCAGAACTCAATCAAATATTTTTCCAGCTTAAAAATGTAAACATGTTTTTTTTGTTTTCAAAGCTGTATATTTTGTTTGGATTTTTTTCTTTGTTTGAATAAAAAAGGAACAAAACTACCCCCATACAAGAGCTCAACTGTTTATTTTACTATATTTCACAGCTGTCACCAGACACTTCCAGACTCAGCAAACTTCTGTATGAAACAGCAAAACGCAAAAAACTCAAAAAAGAAACGCAAAAAGGTTTTAACAACCATATCGAGACAAAACTCAGAGCAGCGAGACCGGGAGCGCGCATAAGACAAACCGCGGGGAGAGAGGGGCGGGGGGTGGAGGGAGCGCGCAGAGAGAGAGAGAGAGAAACAGGGCGGAGGGAGGTGGACTCCTCCACACACACACACACACACACACACACACACTCTCTCACTCACACACACACACACACACACTCACACACACACACACACACACACACACACACACACACACACACACACACACACACACACACACACACACACACACACACACACACACACTCACACACACACACACACACACACACACACACACACACACACAAAGGTGGGGGCTGCTACACTCTGCCTGTGAGACACGGTATTCAACAGTTTCAGTACAACACACTTATAATATTTAATTATTCGCTTCCAGCCCGATATAATGATAGATGTGATTATGTCCGGACTTTAAAATGTATTTACATGTTCACACACAGCGCTGGCGCAGGGGTTTCTACGGCCATTTTCACTTTTTTCCTCCATTTATTCGTCCAAAACTTGTTTCCGACAGAAACCCGTCACAGCCCGACTGCACTCTGAGGTATAACCTGTGGAACCAATTAAACTCCTGTTTACTCTGCAGCGTCTCCTTACTCAATTCTCAGTTCAATTCAGTTTAAAAACCTCCTCCACCATTAGTCCCTTTAACAAATTTACTCTATTGCCAAAACTTTTAACTCAACTTTTAACTCTACTTAAATCTTTTCCTCCTTTTTTAAGCTGGACAGAGCCGTGACACTCTGGCTACACAAACACTTATTTGATTTTCACACAGAATTCCAATCCTCACCAGACCCATGTCAAATCATGGGGCCCCTATAGTCACGACCTGCGGGGACAGAAACAATGGCACTACCTGCAGTCTTCTTCAGAATGATGACCAGAGCAGCTGACTCGAGTGGCCTCCACTTTAAGCCCCAAACTTTGGCTCTGTTTGCCCCTCAGCCACGGGCGCCTCACTGAACAAATGTAAGTGGACAACAGACTGCAGCAGAACTTTCCTTTAGTTCTTTTTCTGTTTTTAACATAAACACGACCGTCCCCTGTCTTCACTCCCTGTGTGTACTGTTAGTGTGTACTGTTAGCGTGTACTGTTAGCGTGTACTGTTAGCGTGTACTGTTAGCGTGTACTGTTAGCGTGCTCTTATCTTTAAACATGTCTCGGTTTTTGCACGACTCTGCAAAAAGCAGGGAGATAAAAGTGAGCAGGAAGTGACGCTCAGGCTGAGGCTGAGGCTGAGGCTGAGGCTGAGGCGCACAGACCAGTGATCAGAACGTGATAATAAATGTGAGAGAAGCAACAAACTGACCTCAGATAAGAGTCGGAATAATATTACTCACGTAGAAGTGCAGGAAGTCGTGGGCCACGAAATGACTCAAGTAAAAGTTCAATTTGGAAAAATAAAAGAGTAAAAAGTATTGAAACTTTGCAGCTGACGTCATCTCCAGTCCCTGGGGCTGTTATACAAATATAGATGGGTTTTATTTCTGTATTTCGTGGGTTCTGAAGTGTTTTCCTGATGCATCTGAAGTGTTTGTGTCAGTGGGACCAGTTTGATAAAAGGAGTGAGACGCTGCCTCTGAGCCTCCTGCTGATGCAGCTGAAATGGAGCCTGTGTCAGACCTGTTCACTGTCACTGGAGGAGGAATTCTGTCTCTCGTTTGGTTTTGTTTGTGTCTGGATGATTTGTCACCAGAGTTAAATGCAGAACAGGCTGTTGGGTCGACCCACGTGAAGCCCCTGATGTCTGCAGATGATCTTCTGGTGTTCAGCCCGAGCAGGTCTGCAGGAGCCTCTGAATGTTCCCAGTATGATGTGGTGTTTGATATGAAATATGACGCCAGCAGAAGTAGAATAATGTCTGTAGAACTAAGGATGATACATGTGTAAAGTTTCCTCAGTTTGTATTGTGCTGATGCTCTGAACAAACTGTAAGTGAACCAAACACAGACATTCAGAACATTTTATGTCAGATGATCTCAGATGATGAGGACGTGTGCAGACGGTGTCTCATGACGTATGCACAGGCTCACAGGCTCACGCGCAGGTTTGGAGCCTGTACAGTGGAGTGAAAAAGACTTTTTAAAGCCTAATGTGGAGCATTATATACGACACACCTGTGGTCAAACTCCCAAAGGGCGACACACAGACTCACTGTGGCCTAACGACGCCTGAGGATTCCACTGAAAAGGCCCAGACGGGAAAGTGCAGCTCTGTTTGTGTCCGAGACCATCAGAACTTTACGGCAAATCTGCAGATTCACCTGTCGCCTCAACAACTGTGAGAACTGTTTTATCATGAGCCCGACTCAAACTCACCACCACGAGGTACAGGTCTGATCTGTGGAGACACGAGGAGACACGAGGTACAGGTCTGATCTGTGGAGACACGAGGAGACACGAGGTACAGGTCTGATCTGTGGAGACACGAGGAGACACGAGGTACAGGTCTGATCTGTGGAGACACGAGGTACAGGTCTGATCTGTGGAGACATGAGGAGACACGAGGTACAGGTCTGATCTGTGGAGACACGAGGGGACACGAGGTACAGGTCTGATCTGTGGAGACACGAGGAGACACGAGGTACAGGTCTGATCTGTGGAGACACGAGGAACACGAGGTACAGGTCTGATCTGTGGAGACACGAGGAGACACGAGGTACAGGTCTGATCTGTGGAGACACGAGGAGACACGAGGTACAGGTCTGATCTGTGGAGACACGAGGAGACACGAGGTACAGGTCTGATCTGTGGAGACACGAGGAGACACGAGGTACAGGTCTGATCTGTGGAGACACAAGGAGACACGAGGTACAGGTCTGATCTGTGGAGACACGAGGAGACACGAGGTACAGGTCTGATCTGTGGAGACACGAGGAGACACGAGGTACAGGTCTGATCTGTGGAGACACGAGGTACAGGTCTGATCTGTGGAGACACGAGGGGACACGAGGTACAGGTCTGATCTGTGGAGACACGAGGAGACACGAGGTACAGGTCTGATCTGTGGAGACACGAGGGGACACGAGGTACAGGTCTGATCTGTGGAGACACGAGGTACAGGTCTGATCTGTGGAGACACGAGGAGACACGATCTTTTTCGATCAGGATTATACAACAGAAGTACAGAAGAAACGCAAGGAAGTAAGAGACGTGATAAAACTGCTCAGAGAGAAGAATATAAAAGCACAGTCGCCCTACTCTGCAAAGATGAAAATTCATGTGGATTCAGGAGTGAAGACCTTCCCGACCCTCGCAGACGCTTTCACGGCACTCGGAGATTTGGGGATCCGCATCCAGTTTGACGAACGGGAAAAGCTACGAACTCTTAAAAAACAGCTGGGCGCAAGCAGCCGGGGTAAACAAGGCTCATCGATGACCGACGCCGACCTGAGGAGTTTACTGTGAGGCGACCAATGAACCACACAATATAACGGTGAACTGTGAGTTAGTGCACTGCTTATAAAAGAGAGTTTTGGCCAACTGCTGCTTATTAAATTGAGTTAAATGTTCTCCTGGGGGAGGAGTTTGTTGAGTTTGTAGAGAGTTTAATTTATTTATTTTATTTTATTTTTTCCCTCCCCCATATACCTTTTTTCTTTTTCTTTTGTTCTATGGGAGGCCTTAGCAGAGGCAGGTGCCTGCCTATTTGCAGTCATACTTTGTGTACGTTCGCGGACAGACGGTCACAACTCTCCGTTCACATTGAGACTGATACGTTCGTTAAATCAGTCAGATTTTGGGAAGTCAGATTCGTGGTTCCGAATCTCTGTTCATTTTTCAAGTTGAATGTGAATATATCTTTTTCTATGCAGTCATATGTTCTGCAGATGCAGGTATACATTTGGAAAATTGACTTTGATATTAAAATCAAAGGGACTTATATATCCACATGGATAAACTAACTCTGTTAACCTATAATGTCCATGGCCTGAATCATCCTCTCGAAAGGAAAAAAATATTGTCTCAGGTGAAAAAGATGCAATGTTCAATCTACAGGAACCACATTTAACAGAGAGTGAGCACATGAAAGAAGGGACTGGGTAAACCTGGTGTACAGTGCTTCAAATGATAAAAAAGAGGAGTTGCCATCTTAATGAGTAAAACGCTGTCCTTTTGTACTGAGAAGGTGGTAAAGGATAAATGGGGAAGGTATGTTATGGTTATTGGAACAGTGGAGGATCCGAGATATCCATTCTGAACTGATATGCCCCCAGTGAATATGACCCTGCTTTTTTAAGGAAATTGCCACTATTGTTGCAGATACCTCAAAGGGGTTATTAATAATGGGTGGAGACTTTAACGCTGTTCAAAACGGGAGATTAGACAAGACACCAGCAGAAAAGGGGACACAGAATAAAAAGACACAGACTTTAAATAATATGTTATTTGAACGAGGACTTAAAGACCCATGGAGAGCCAAGAACCCAAAGGGAAAAGATTTGAGCTTTTTCTCTAATGCACATAAGAGCTACTCCAGGATTGATTTTTTTTGCCTCCCCCAACAAGATGTATATAAAGTTATAGATTGTCATATAGAACCAATAACCTTAAGCGATCCTGCTCCTGTGATAATGAAAATAAATCTCGGTTCTCACCCCACTTTCAGATATTGGAGACTAAATGTATCACTATTGAACAATGCAGAAATAGTAAAAGAAATAAGACAACACTTAAAAGAATATTTTGACATAAATGACAACGGCGAGGTCAGTCCGGCCATCCTGTGGGAGGGAGCAAAGGCCGTCATTAGAGGGAAATTCATCCAGATATCATCAAGGCTAAAGAGACAGCGACAGGAAGAACAATTAAAACTAGAAAATCAAATAAAACAATTGGAGATACAACACAGGAACACAGGATCAAGGAAGATTTGATCAGAGCTTAAAGAAGCAAGAAAATCCTTAGATAAGATTTTGTCTTATAAAGCAGAGGGAGCCTCAAGATTTTCCAAACCAAAATATTACCAATCAGGGAATAGAGCAAGTCGCCTTCTAGCTTTCCAACTACGTGAAGCTCAGGCTGATCGTACTGTTCCCAAAGTAACCCACCCTACGACAGGGAGAGTGGTGTCTCACCCTAAGGCTGTGGCCAGTGCCTTTGCTTCATTCTATAAGAATCTGTATCAAGAAATGAAACCACATCCAACACCAGACCATCCAGACCATATAGAGACATGTTTTGCTGGCTTAGACATTCCATCATTACCACTAGAGGCATCAGAACAAATTATATCAGCAATTTCTGAAAAAGAAATAAGAGAAGCAATTAAAAAACTGAAAAACAACAAATCTCCAGGTGTAGATGGCCTGTCAGGGGAATTTTATAAATGTTTTATAGACGATTTAACACCAGTACTAAAAAGGGTGTTTGGATACTCCTTATCTCACGATAACCCTCCTGAAACATGGTCACAGACAATAATATCAGTGATTCATAAAGATGGAAAGGACCCAACACTTTGTGAGGGATATAGGCCTATTAGTCTGATTTGCAACGACCAAAAACTGCTAACCAGTATCCTAGCACATAGAATTCAAAAACATATTTCAAATCTGATCAGCGTAGACCAAACAGGGTTTATACCCAACAGACAGGGGGCAAATAACACCAGAAGAACCCTAAACATCATTACCTGTGCTAAGAAACAAAAGAAGACATCTGTGTTGATTAGCTTTGATGCTCAAAAAGCATTCGATACTGTAAATTGGACTTTTTTAAACAAAACACTGTCTGTGAGGGGATTCCACTCAAAACTCATAGACTGGATTGGTGTCATTTATAAAAATCCAAAAGCACGTGTCAGGGTCAGTGGCTGCGGCTCAGAGTGTTTCGACATACAGAGAGGGGTGAGGCAAGGTGATTGCTTGAGTCCGCTGCTCTTTGCTATAAATATTGAACCGTTGGCAGCTTCCATACGACAAAATATAGACATTAAAGGCATTAGAGATCAAAATAATAAAGAACACAAGATATCACTTTACGCAGACGACTTACTGGCCCATATAAGTGATCCGACCACCTCCATTCCTTCACTAATGAACATACTGAAAACATACGGACAAATCTCTGGCTATAAGATCAATCAAAATCAGAGGCAATGATGTTGAATGGAAACGGGCCTACCCAGATATCAGGTAAACTCCACTGTCGTTGGTCCCAAAGCTTTAGGTACTTGGGTATCACAATAACAACTGATTTAACTAAACTATTTAAACTTAATTATGGGAAACTGAGGGGTCAAATAAAGGACGACCTTTCAAGATGGGAAATCATACCGCTCTCTCTTATGGGACGTGTACAGACAATAAGAATGAATGTTCTACCTAGATTACTTTTTCTTTTCCAGTCATTACCAATACATATACCAATCCCCACCTTCAATACAATAGATAAATGGTTATCAAAGTTTATATGGCAAAGTAAACGACCTAGACTCAAATTCAAAAGACTACTATGCTCAAAAGAGGATGGAGGCCTTAACCTTCCTAACCTCAGAAAGTACTACTGGGCAGCTCCACTCAGATCTATGGCTGCCTGGATATCCCATGTGTCACGGGGTCCTCTTCAAAACACTCAGGCTGAGTCGGTAAAAACAGGCGCAAAAATGTGTGCAGGGAATATTTACAGTGAAACAGTGAGAAAAAAGGTCTATTTACAGGGCAGGCAAAAAAAAAAGGTCGACTTCTCCTTCAAGTCTCTCTCTAGTTCTCGCTCCACTCTCTCTTAGTCTCTCAGTCGTTTGCTCGCTCGCTCCCTCGCTTTTCCAGCGAAACACGACCTTCATTGTAGCCAGGACACGACAAGACACGACGAGAGTAGAGACTAGACTGACACAGGTGCTGAGCGGCAGGGCGCACCTTTATACACCCCTCGCCCCTCCCACCTTACGTAACTCCCCTCTAAAAGCTTAATTAAATCATTTCTACAACTAAATGATTAATATTACAGGGGCCAACAGTTACACAGAGAATTGCTTTGATCTCACCTCCATAAATGCCCGAAAATGGGTTAAACACAAATAAAACACAGTTAATTGTCCAGGCCAGTCACCTGTGGCTCACATGACCCCGGAGCGCGCACAACG
>CM068360.1:36776200-36786200 GCA_034769755.1 Odontamblyopus lacepedii | reverse complement strand
TTTTAACACAGTTTTCAGTTTTCCAAAAACTGCAAAAGCTTTATAAAATAATGTTGCAGACTGATTTGCATGATAAGATGTTTGACTGTCATTGATAAAGTGATTACATAATGCCTAAGGTGTATGATCAAGGATCAATATTTTAAGAGAAAGAACCGATAACCCCCCCGCCCTTTCAACAACTTGGTACAGTCCGCTCTGTGCACATGAGCCAAGCTGCGCTAATTGAGGCTCCATCTCGTCTGTTTCCGGAGGTGTGGTGAAGCAGGTAAGGCACTTGTATTAATTATATTACATTTATTTTGTCCCTATAGCAACTAGGCAAAAAGTGCAAATATTATTTAGGTTTGAGGCTGTAAAATAG
The DNA here is from genome assembly GCA_034769755.1 of Odontamblyopus lacepedii. Lineage (NCBI taxonomy): Eukaryota > Metazoa > Chordata > Actinopteri > Gobiiformes > Gobiidae > Odontamblyopus > Odontamblyopus lacepedii. The sequence goes on along the minus strand of CM068360.1, from coordinate 36,785,836 downwards.
ACAAGAAGCCAGAGAAGCACATGGCTACTTAGCAAGTAAACAGTTTAGCACATTTCTCCACTTATTTGCTGTCTAGAAAGTTTGAACTTGGTACTTGAGACTTAGTGAAAACATTGTAGAGGTCAAATTAACACAGTCTTTGCAGTTAATAATGTTTATAGCTGCTTATGAGCCTCCACAGTGAGTGTTTCAGTTCGTAGATGATTTGCGTTAGTGCTAGTATTAGCCATTAGCAGTGATCTACACCAGTGATTCCCAAAGTGGGGTCCGGGGTCCCCTGGGGGGCCTCCAAAGGTTATCCATACAAGAAGCATGAAAGAAAATGGAGTTTTAGACTTTACATCATTTATTTGATTGATTTACTACTGTAAATCCGTCATAATTTTGTTCTTTTTATATTCTAGTCTGTATGTGAAAACTTTCTATATTATTTTCAATTTGGTGTGAATCACTATTGGGGCCTCAAGCAATATGTTTGGTTGAACAGGGGGCCGCGGCTTCGAAGAGTTTGGGAATGGCTGATCTACACAAATGTCAAGATTGGCGACCGATACAGATACCAGTATTGATCCCTAATTAAAAATATTGTGCAAGTTTTCTGGAATTGCTTACTGATACACTAGCATACAATTTCCACCATTATTGTCTCATTCAGTTTAATTCTGTTTCTCATTCATTGCCCTTATTCAAAATAACCTGTTATCTCACAAAATGGAAAGGTCCTGAACCATTTTAAAATGTCTGATATTAAGTCACATCATATAGTCGTCATGTGTACAGCTTCTGTGTAACACTCAGGTGTTATGCATCAGGAGGACTTGAGTTCTGTATTTTGAAGCTTGAATTCACATTTATTGAGCGTCTTTCAACACATTTTTAAAAAATGATTAAGCACTTATTATAAACACTGATTCATTATTGTCCTTTCCCTGTTAGATGTCCAAAGAGATGCATGTCCAGCCTTCTGAAGTGGCCATGTGCAGTTCCCTCAGTGACAACACTGAGCAGGTAAATTATTCTCCAGTACGTTTAGTATTGTATAGTCAAAAACTGGCATGTATTCAGTAGGACATAGACTCACAAACACATGTCCTGTGTAACAGTCAAGAGGACAGGTGCAGACATTACGAGGACTGTGAGCTTTGTACTGACATACAGTATATTCAGTAGGACATAGACTCACAAACACATGTCCTGTGTAACAGTCAAGAGGACAGGTGCAGACATTACGAGGACTGTGAGCTTTGTACTGACATACAGTATATTCAGTAGGACATAGACTCACAAACACATGTCCTGTGTAACAGTCAAGTGGACAGGTGCAGACATTACGAGGACTGTGAGCTTTGTACTGACATACAGTATATTCAGTAGGACATAGACTCACAAACACATGTCCTGTGTAACAGTCAAGAGGACAGGTGCAGACATTACGAGGACTGTGAGCTTTGTACTGACATACAGTATATTCAGTAGTCTGTAGACACACACATGTCCTGTGTAACAGTCAAGAGGACAGGTGCAGACATTAGGAGGACTGTGAGCTTTGTACTGACATACAGTATATTCAGTAGTCTGTAGACACACACACATGTCCTGTGTAACAGTCAAGAGGACAGGTGCAGACATTAGGAGGACTGTGAGCTTTGTACTGACATACAGGATATTCAGTAGTATGTAGACACACACACATGTCCTGTGTAACAGTCAAGAGGACAGGTGCAGACATTACGAGGACTGTGAGCTTTGTACTGACATACAGGATATTCAGTAGTATATAGACACAAACACATGTCCTGTGTAACAGTCAAGAGGACAGGTGCAGACATTAGGAGGACTGAATTTTTAATTTTGAAGCCTAGATTCATATTAAGTAATTGTCATTTCCTTCTAGATTTCCAAAGAGATGCATTGCCAGCCTGCTGATGTGGGCGTGCACAACTCCATTGAGGACAATACTGAACAGGTAAATTGATCTCCATGAAGTTTTTTTTTTTTTTTTTTTACAATGATAAAACACTTAATTATTGACTCATATTTATGATTGTCCTTTCTGTTAGATGTCCAAAGAAATGCCTGTCCAGTCTTCTGAAGTGGCCATGTGCAGTTCCCTCAGTGACAACACTGACCAGGTAAATTATTCTCCAGTATGTTTAGTATTTATAGTGAAAAACTGAAATACATTCAGTAGTATATAGACACAAACACATGTCCTGTGTAACAGTCAACTGGACAGTTGGAGACATTAGAAGGACTGTGAGCTTTGTACTGACATACAGTATATTCAGTACTATGTAGACACAAACACATGTCCTGTGTAACAGTCAACTGGACAGTTGGAGACATTAGAAGGACTGTGAGCATTGTACTGACATACAGTATATTCAGTACTATGTAGACACAAACATGTCCTGTGTACAGTGGTGGAAAGTAAAGTACAAAAGTAAAAGTACTGTACTTAAGTAACATTTTAAGTATCTGTACTTTACTTGAGTAAGTTTTACAGTGAATACTTTTACTTCACTACATTGCAGAGCAGATATTTGTACTTTCTACTCCACTACATTTTAGAAAAGGACTGAAAAGTAAAAAGTACTTTTCTGTAGATTTACAGCAATCTGAAATGCCCATAAGGATGACTTGCTTAAATATTACTCAGATAAAAAGATCAAAATTCAGCCAAAATCTAATTAAAATGACCACACCGCAACTGAATTTCTAGATTCATTAAAATGTCTTGAAACCTGGATATTTATAGTGTTTTTGGCCATTTTCACCAGGTCAGACACACTTACTTGATAAACATTGATTATTTTATGTGTTTCAAGGTGTTTCTGCTGTTATCAAGCTTTTTTTCTTATTTCAAGCCAAAATATTTGCCAATAAGACTTCTTGTTTTACTTACGTCGGTCACTGGCAAATTAATTTCAAGCACAAATTTATAGTAAATTGTCAGAAATGTCTTCTAATCTGGACAAAAATGCTCAAATTAAGATGGATGTTCTGAATTGTAGTGTTTTAGTCAGTAATTTTTGCTGTGTAGATAGCTGAGGTGACACTTTACTAGAGTAAAGTGTCAAATCTCTAAATCTGTGTGAAATACTTTTACTTTTTACTTTAAAAGTACATTTTTCAAGCCGTACTTCTATACTTTTACTTAAGTAGATTTTTACTTAAGTACATTTTTGCTCCTGTATCTGTACTTTTACTTAAGTAACAAAATTGAGTACTTCACCCACCACTGCCTGTGTAACAGTCAAGAGGACAGGTGCAGACATTAGGAGGACTGTGAGCTTTGTACTGACACAGTATATGCAGTAGTATGTAGACACAAACACATGTCCTGTGTAACAGTCAAGAGGACAGGTGCAGACATTACGAGGACTGTGAGCTTTGTACTGACATACAGTATATTCAGTAGTATGTAGACACAAACACATGTCCTGTGTAACAGTCAAGAGGACAGGTGCAGACATTACGAGGACTGTGAGCTTTGTACTGACATACAGTATATTCAGTAGTATATAGACACACACACATGTCCTGTGTAACAGTCAAGAGGACAGGTGCAGACATTACGAGGACTGTGAGCTTTGTACTGACATACAGTATATTCAGTAGTATGTAGACACACACACATGTCCTGTGTAACAGTCAAGAGGACAGGTGCAGACATTACGAGGACTGTGAGCTTTGTACTGACATACAGTATATTCAGTAGTATGTAGACACAAACACATGTCCTGTGTAACAGTCAAGAGGACAGGTGCAGATATTACGAGGACTGTGAGCTTTGTACTGACACAGTATATTCAGTAGTATGTAGACACACACACATGTCCTGTGTAACAGTCAAGAGGACAGGTGCAGACATTACGAGGACTGTGAGCTTTGTACTGACATACAGTATATTCAGTAGTATGTAGACACAAACACATGTCCTGTGTAACAGTCAAGAGGACAGGTGCAGACATTACGAGGACTGTGAGCTTTGTACTGACATACAGTATATTCAGTAGTATGTAGACACAAACACATGTCCTGTGTAACAGTCAAGAGGACAGGTGCAGACATTACGAGGACTGTGAGCTTTGTACTGACATACAGTATATTCAGTAGTATGTAGACACACACACATGTCCTGTGTAACAGTCAAGAGGACAGGTGCAGACATTACGAGGACTGTGAGCTTTGTACTGACATGCAGTATATTCAGTAGTATATAGACACACACACATGTCCTGTGTAACAGTCAAGAGGACAGGTGCAGACATTATGAGGACTGTGAGCTTTGTACTGACATACAGTATATTCAGTAGTATGTAGACACACACACATGTCCTGTGTAACAGTCAAGAGGACAGGTGCAGACATTACGAGGACTGTGAGCTTTGTACTGACATACAGTATATTCAGTAGTATATAGACACAAACACATGTCCTGTGTAACAGTCAAGAGGACAGGTGCAGACATTAGGAGGACTGTGAGCTTTGTACTGACATACAGTATATTCAGTAGTATGTAGACACAAACACATGTCCTGTGTAACAGTCAAGAGGACAGGTGCAGACATTAGGAGGACTGTGAGCTTTGTACTGACACAGTATATGCAGTAGTATGTAGACACAAACACATGTCCTGTGTAACAGTCAAGAGGACAGGTGCAGACATTACGAGGACTGTGAGCTTTGTACTGACATACAGTATATTCAGTAGTATGTAGACACACACACATGTCCTGTGTAACAGTCAAGAGGACAGGTGCAGACATTACGAGGACTGTGAGCTTTGTACTGACATACAGTATATTCAGTAGTATGTAGACACAAACACATGTCCTGTGTAACAGTCAAGAGGACAGGTGCAGACATTACGAGGACTGTGAGCTTTGTACTGACATACAGTATATTCAGTAGTATGTAGACACAAACACATGTCCTGTGTAACAGTCAAGAGGACAGGTGCAGACATTACGAGGACTGTGAGCTTTGTACTGACATACAGTATATTCAGTAGTATGTAGACACACACACATGTCCTGTGTAACAGTCAAGAGGACAGGTGCAGACATTACGAGGACTGTGAGCTTTGTACTGACATACAGTATATTCAGTAGTATATAGACACAAACACATGTCCTGTGTAACAGTCAAGAGGACAGGTGCAGACATTAGGAGGACTGTGAGCTTTATACTGACATACAGTATATTCAGTAGTATGTAGACACAAACACATGTCCTGTGTAACAGTCAAGAGGACAGGTGCAGACATTACGAGGACTGTGAGCTTTGTACTAACATACAGTATATTCAGTAGTATGTAGACACAAACACATGTCCTGTGTAACAGTCAAGTGGACAGGTGCAGACATTACGAGGACTGTGAGCTTTGTACTGACATACAGTATATTCAGTAGTATATAGACACACACACGTGTCCTGTGTAACAGTCAAGAGGACAGGTGCAGACATTACGAGGACTGTGAGCTTTGTACTGACATACAGTATATTCAGTAGTATGTAGACACAAACACATGTCCTGTGTAACAGTCAAGAGGACAGGTGCAGACATTAGGAGGACTGTGAGCTTTGTACTAACATACAGTATATTCAGTAGTATGTAGACACAAACACATGTCCTGTGTAACAGTCAAGTGGACAGGTGCAGACATTACGAGGACTGTGAGCTTTGTACTGACATACAGTATATTCAGTAGTATGTAGACACAAACACATGTCCTGTGTAACAGTCAAGAGGACAGGTGCAGACATTACGAGGACTGTGAGCTTTGTACTGACATACAGTATATTCAGTAGTATGTAGACACAAACACATGTCCTGTGTAACAGTCAAGAGGACAGGTGCAGACATTACGAGGACTGTGAGCTTTGTACTGACATACAGTATATTCAGTAGTATGTAGACACACACACATGTCCTGTGTAACAGTCAAGAGGACAGGTGCAGACATTACGAGGACTGTGAGCTTTGTACTGACATGCAGTATATTCAGTAGTATATAGACACACACACATGTCCTGTGTAACAGTCAAGAGGACAGGTGCAGACATTATGAGGACTGTGAGCTTTGTACTGACATACAGTATATTCAGTAGTATGTAGACACACACACATGTCCTGTGTAACAGTCAAGAGGACAGGTGCAGACATTACGAGGACTGTGAGCTTTGTACTGACATACAGTATATTCAGTAGTATATAGACACAAACACATGTCCTGTGTAACAGTCAAGAGGACAGGTGCAGACATTAGGAGGACTGTGAGCTTTGTACTGACATACAGTATATTCAGTAGTATGTAGACACAAACACATGTCCTGTGTAACAGTCAAGAGGACAGGTGCAGACATTAGGAGGACTGTGAGCTTTGTACTGACACAGTATATGCAGTAGTATGTAGACACAAACACATGTCCTGTGTAACAGTCAAGAGGACAGGTGCAGACATTACGAGGACTGTGAGCTTTGTACTGACATACAGTATATTCAGTAGTATGTAGACACACACACATGTCCTGTGTAACAGTCAAGAGGACAGGTGCAGACATTACGAGGACTGTGAGCTTTGTACTGACATACAGTATATTCAGTAGTATGTAGACACAAACACATGTCCTGTGTAACAGTCAAGAGGACAGGTGCAGACATTACGAGGACTGTGAGCTTTGTACTGACATACAGTATATTCAGTAGTATGTAGACACAAACACATGTCCTGTGTAACAGTCAAGAGGACAGGTGCAGACATTACGAGGACTGTGAGCTTTGTACTGACATACAGTATATTCAGTAGTATGTAGACACACACACATGTCCTGTGTAACAGTCAAGAGGACAGGTGCAGACATTACGAGGACTGTGAGCTTTGTACTGACATACAGTATATTCAGTAGTATATAGACACAAACACATGTCCTGTGTAACAGTCAAGAGGACAGGTGCAGACATTAGGAGGACTGTGAGCTTTGTACTGACATACAGTATATTCAGTAGTATGTAGACACAAACACATGTCCTGTGTAACAGTCAAGAGGACAGGTGCAGACATTACGAGGACTGTGAGCTTTGTACTGACATACAGTATATTCAGTAGTATGTAGACACAAACACATGTCCTGTGTAACAGTCAAGAGGACAGGTGCAGACATTAGGAGGACTGTGAGCTTTATACTGACATACAGTATATTCAGTAGTATGTAGACACAAACACATGTCCTGTGTAACAGTCAAGAGGACAGGTGCAGACATTACGAGGACTGTGAGCTTTGTACTAACATACAGTATATTCAGTAGTATGTAGACACAAACACATGTCCTGTGTAACAGTCAAGTGGACAGGTGCAGACATTACGAGGACTGTGAGCTTTGTACTGACATACAGTATATTCAGTAGTATATAGACACACACACACGTGTCCTGTGTAACAGTCAAGAGGACAGGTGCAGACATTACGAGGACTGTGAGCTTTGTACTGACATACAGTATATTCAGTAGTATGTAGACACAAACACATGTCCTGTGTAACAGTCAAGAGGACAGGTGCAGACATTAGGAGGACTGTGAGCTTTGTACTAACATACAGTATATTCAGTAGTATGTAGACACAAACACATGTCCTGTGTAACAGTCAAGTGGACAGGTGCAGACATTACGAGGACTGTGAGCTTTGTACTGACATACAGTATATTCAGTAGTATATAGACACACACACATGTCCTGTGTAACAGTCAAGAGGACAGGTGCAGACATTACGAGGACTGTGAGCTTTGTACTGACATACAGTATATTCAGTAGTATGTAGACACACACACATGTCCTGTGTAACAGTCAATTAAACAGGTGCAGACATTACGAGGATTGTGAGCTTTGTATTTCTAGGTTATTTTCAACAGTTTGTAGATAGACCAATTGCTGACTGGACAGGTACCAGCATTAGGGGGGTTGTGGGTTTTGTATTTGAAGCACAAACTCACATTCATTGATGTCCTAGGAGCCTGCTGATGTTACCATATGTAATTCAATCCTGGATATCATTGATGAGGTAAATTCATCTCCAATGTCTCAACTATGTTGAATGCAGAAAATTTTTCCCTGGCATGTCAGTCAGTTTACCTTTTTAATTTTAGTGTGTTTTATCATTTTGTTTTGACAATAGACTGTTACACTTTTTTTGGTCAACAGAGCTGTGAACATGACCTGGTCTCAGAAGAGATGTCAAGTTTAGAAAAATGTGCTTTATGTGGAGGACCATTTGCACCTCTGAAATGGATTGGAGAGAGATGTACAGGTGAGTTTAGTTTTGGGTGTGTGTCCTAATCGTTTGAACATGAAATTACATAAACACCTTGGGGAATCCTAAAAGCTGTAATCTGACTATACTTTGGTAACATTTGGTTTGGTATTGAGTTTGTTCGGCTAATCTTAAACTGCCACCTTGAATCTGTGCAGATTTTGTTTGCAAGGTTTTGTTTGCAAGTTGTCAGAGCAACATCCAAATTTTAGAATTTGTAACATCCATATTTAAGATGGACGTGTATACTGTACATGTATGTAGCTGTAATACATGGGTACACATGTGTATACTGTATATGTATGTAGCTGTAATACATGGTTACACATGTGTATACTGTATATGTATGTAGCTGTAATACATGGTTACACATGTGTATACTGTATATGTATGTAGCTGTAATACATGGGTACACATGTGTATACTGTATATGTATGTAGCTGTAATACATGGGTACACATGTGTATACTGTATATGTATGTAGCTGTAATACATGGTTACACATGTGTATACTGTATATGTATGTAGCTGTAATACATGGTTACACATGTGTATACTGTATATGTATGTAGCTGTAATACATGGTTACACATGTGTATACTGTATATGTATGTAGCTGTAATACATGGGTACACATGTGTATACTGTATATGTATGTAGCTGTAATACATGGGTACACATGTGTATACTGTATATGTATGTAGCTGTAATACATGGGTACACATGTGTATACTGTATATGTATGTAGCTGTAATACATGGTTACACATGTGTATACTGTATATGTATGTAGCTGTAATACATGGTTACACATGTGTATACTGTATATGTATGTAGCTGTAATACATGGGTACACATGTGTATACTGTATATGTATGTAGCTGTAATACATGGTTACACATGTGTATACTGTATATGTATGTAGCTGTAATACATGGGTACACATGTGTATACTGTATATGTATGTAGCTGTAATACATGGTTACACATGGCTGCTGACTGCAGTTTATATGGTTAGTGTGACATTCAACCAAAAGGGAGTAATTATCTGTCCCTTCATGATTTTGCTGCCTTTTTTATTGTTGCTGCCTAAAATGCACGATACTGCAGTAGCTTTTCTAATAATACTGCACTGCATGTTGCAATGTTTTTAGGCACATGTTGTATGTATTTTCAAAGTCTGCCTGATTGATGCTTTGAGAGGCTCGATTTAACCAAATGTTAAACCTTGATGAACAAATTCTTTGTGATCTAATAATCAATTTAATCAAATGTAGTGGTTGTGAAGTACATATACTGACTTTATTAAATCATTTACATTTCT
>CM068360.1:36756200-36766200 GCA_034769755.1 Odontamblyopus lacepedii | reverse complement strand
CAGACGCTCCCCCGGGTGGCGCAGACGCTCCCCCGGGTGGCGCAGGCGCTCCGTGGCGCAGACGCTCCCCCGGGTGGCGCAGGCGCTCCGTGGCGCAGACGCTCCCCCGGGTGGCGCAGACGCTCCCCCGGGTGGCGCAGGCGCGCCGTGGCGCGGGCGCTCCCCCGGGTGCTGCCGACGCTCCCCCGGGTGGCGCAGGCGCTCCGTGGCGCAGACGCTCCCCCGGGTGGCGCAGGCGCTCCGTGGCGCAGACGCTCCCCCGGGTGGCGCAGACGCTCCCCCGGGTGGCGCAGACGCTCCCCCGGGTGGCGCAGACGCTCCCCCGGGTGGCACAGGCGCTCCGTGGCGCGGGCGCTCCCCCGGGTGGCGCTGATGAGCCTCTTGTCTCTGTGTGTTTGTGGCTTTGGGCTGAACTTGTCACTAAACATAAAGTCCACACACACTGGAGATGCTGATGTGCCAACATAGATAAACATGGGCAGTTTGGGACATCGCCATGGCAACACCGTGCAAAATACAACTTTGGCCCCTGGACTTTTTAGATTGGGGTGACCTGAAGAATCACTGTGCCAAATTTCACATTGTAAAATGAAAGTAAGAAGTCGTTATATCACTTTGAAATGTAAGAAATTGTTGACATTTTCCCATTAGGATAACCTGGCGCTTTGGTGCATCGCCATGGAAACCCAGTGAAATATCAATCAAATTTTATTTATAGAGCGCTATTCATGCAAAAAATGCAACACAAAGCGCTTTACAGTGATTAAAAAAAAGAACAATCCCACACTTCCCTCCACAAAGCTAAACAGACGAGTCTAGAGATTATCGTCTGTGACAATCCCACATAAAGATCAAGTAAACGAGTGAGTCTAACTGTGACAAAACATCTTTATTTACTACTAACTGAAACAGGAAACGATGAGATCACCACCGTGACGACGAGCTTTCCTATCTTTCCCACGGAAAGGTTTAATCGAACACTTCTCAAAATGTTGGGCACCCTTGAGGAAGGAGACAAAACCAGATGGGAAGAGTTTGTACAGCCTCTGGTACACGCATACAATTGTACTAAAAATGATCCCACCGGTTTTTCCCCTTACCAACTCATGTTCGGCCGCCAGCCACATCTTCCCATAGATATAGCTTTTGGCCTGATTACAGAGCGGTTTGCCAGACTGTCCCATTCTGAATATGTCAAAAAGCTTGCAGAAATCCAAACCGAAAGCTATCGGCTAGATTCTGAACACAGTCAAAAACAGGCAATCCAAAACAAAAGAAGGTTTGACAGCAAAGTGAGAGAGTCCACTCTGATAACTGGCGACAGTGTCCTAGTAAGAAATGTAGGTCTTAGGGGCAAGCATAAAACAGCAGATTGTTGGAGTGAAACTGTGTACACTGTTGTAAAGCAAATACCTGACTTACCTGTCTATGCTGTCATCCCAGAAAATGCAAATGGGCCTGAGAGAGTCTTACATCTGCCCTGTGGATTTCTACCATCTACCACTGAGGAAGTGAACTCTACAAATCCAATTCCCAGACCAATCCAAAAAGAGTTGCAACAAGTTAGCTTAGAGTAGTCATTTATAAACCGCCTATAATACCCTGAGAAGCCGAGAAAGGACTTAAGCTCCCTGATGTTACTCGGTCTTGGCCGGGGGTAAGGGCCTCTATCTTGGACGGATTGGTCCCGACCCCATTTTCAGATACAACATGGCCAAGGTATTTGACAGACTTCTTGAAAAACTGACACTTTTCAGGTGAGAGTTTGAGGCCAAAATCTTTGAGTCTGTTCAGCACCTTTAAGAGTCGCTCCTCATGCTCCTCAAGTGTCGCAGAAAAAACGATAAGGTCGTCGAGAAAGACTAACACTCAGATTCATACTGCCCATGCACTTTTCCATGACCCTTTGAAAAGTACTGGGAGCATTAGTCACCCCCTGGGGCATTCTGTTGAATTCCCAGAACCCCATAGGCGTCACAAATCCTGTCTTGTATTTGTCCTCCTCCTCCACCTCCACTTGATAATATCCGGACTTAAGGTCCATGATGGAAAACCACCTTGAGCCGGACAAGGCTGAGAAAGCTTCCTCTATGTTGGGTAGCACATAGGCGTCTTTTATCGTCTGGTTATTTAGCTTGTGATAATCGACACAAAACCTGATGGTGCCATTTTTTTTCTTTACCACGACGACAGGTGAAGCAAAAGGGCTTTCTGATTCTCTGATGATATTGGCATCTTTGAGCTCTTTCAGATGAAGTCTGACGGCCTCATAGTCGGAGGGATGGGACGAGGCCGTTGTTTAAATGGAGTGGGGTCAGACAAAAGGATTCTGTTTCACTTCAGTGGTGTGGCCATAGTCTAGGTCATTTAGAGCGAAAACCTCAGCCATTCATTTGAGCTTCTTGGTAATCCGCTCTTTCCACTCTTCTGATAGAGGAGAATCTGTGAAGTCAAAGGCAAGTTATCAGACTCAGGGGCATTGAACTGCAGGTTGCAACATCTGGAGCAGAGCGAGACTCTTCAGGACCTTTAACTTTACTGTCATTGGCTGGCAGGGCTGACACAGCTTTTGGGAGGGAAACCTCAGCTATCATGTGACCAGCTGGGATTCTGATGTCGTGTGCACTTTCATTTTTTCCAAGGACAGGTAACTTGAAGGAGGAACGTGTAGGACATGTCATGACGTAACTGCAAAACAAGAGACCAGAAAACTAGAAAACAAGTTTGACATTGGAGGTTCAACTAAGAGGGTAGTCTCATGAGGAACTGGAATGTTTGTGTATCCATTTAAAATAGCTTTTTCTCCTGCAGGGATGGTAACACACTTTTTGCTCTGCAGCTTCACAGTTCCAACTCTGCCATTCTGCTGCTTTATTTTGAATCGGTGGTACAAATGTTTGGCTAGGGCAGAACTGGTTGTGCTTTTTGACTTATGTGCTGCACGCTCATTCAAGGTAAGTGCATATTTCTCATACAGTGGATCCAATACATTTGTACCAATCAGGAGGGGAACGTGTATGTTGGATCTGTGGTCAGGGACGACAAGTGCAAGGGTGTCAACTCTTTCAGGTGTCCCCATGACGTCCTCCGGGAGATCAAGAGAAATTTGGATGTATCCCAGATAAGGGACTTCCTGACCTCAAGATCTAACAGGTCTTGGATAGGAAAGATTTGCTGATGAGAGGTGGTTTTCATCAAAGGATTTTAAGACAGTTGTTACCTGTGACCCTGAATCAATCAGGCTGTCAGATTTCACTCCCTCAACAGTCACTGTGGCACTACATTTAGGTCCAATTAGCCCTTTCAGAGGTTCTCGGTTAAGTGATTCAGTTGCAGAATGACTTTCACATGTGATTGGTTCTGAGTTGGGAGTTGGCGCGGGACATTTCTTTTCTTGGGGTGCAGTCAGTCAGTCCCTCCACTGCGACCCTTTCCTGATTAAATGTCCAAACTCATTTTGTTTTGTACTTCTGATCTACTAAGAGCTTGTCTGGTGGGTTTTCACATTCACGTGCAATATGCCCATCATTGCCGCATTTGAAACAGAACCATGCTTTTGGTCTAGGTTTAGACACGATCTGCTGCACTTGAGCCTCAGCAACCTCAGCTGGAGGTGTCTCGACTTTTCTCTGAGCCTTCTTAGTGCTTTTCTGTTTCCGATGTTCTTTCTTCTTAGTGAGCTGCATTTTCAGTTCAGCTACCTGTTTTCTCAAGTCTTCCGTTTGTGTCATGTATCTCTGAAGCACCTCTGTGTCGGGTTCATCCTGGGGGGTTATCTCAGGCACAAGTTGCATGTTCACAGATGATTTGATCTTTGTGCCCCCGAGATGCCGCTGCATACGATCAAACTTGGCGGTTCTCCTGTCCTCTCCAGTTCGTAACTGCAATAAGAAGTCAGAGGATTTAGGAGGTCTGCCTGATTTGAGTTCAAGTTGTAAGGCAAGAAGTAGGGACTGATCCCAACAACCACGTCCAAACTGTCTGATTAAATGTTTGTCAGCATCTTTGCTTGTTACTCCACCCCTTTGAATGGCAGTGGTCAGCAGCACTTGTAATCGTCGGAGAAACTCAGAAGCTTTCTCCTCAGTATTTCGGTGGGTGCTTAGAAAACGTGCAAATATTTCTTCCCCGTCCTCAACTAGTCCATAAGCTGATTCAAGAAGTTTAACATAGTCACTGGGGGCTGCTTGAGGACCAAGTTGCCTCATTAGGTCAGAAGCAGGTGGTAGTAAGCTCTCTAAGATTTTACGCCTTTGTATATCAACACTGTGGTTATCTTGTATCATGAGCTCAACATGAAGGCACCAAGTTTCAAAATCAACCTCACTGGGAGGTTTGGGGATTCTGCCTGAGAAAGGACGAAGCCATTTAGAGCTTTGGCTTGGGGCATTGGAGCCATCGTTTTTTATTACATGTTCCACAATGATTTTTTGAACTTCATTTGGATTGAGAATGTCACTATATGGAGCAGCTTTAACCTTCGCTTTTGTGCCATAGCTTGAAGTGACTTGTTCAGTGGGATCAAGTTTAGTGCGTGTTCGGGGTATCAATGGGGTTCTGCTATCATTGGAATCAGGGTCACTCTCTGAGCTGGGGCTTTCATTATTAGAGAGGGTTGGGAGATCAAGGGCCCATATGATGAGCAACATACAGAGGCAAGATACGTCGCCCGGATTGGCGTCACCGGGGCCCCACCCTGGAGCCAGGCCTGGGGTGGCCGGGCCTTTCCCCATGGGGCCCGGCCGGGCACAGCCCGAAGGAGCGATGTGGGACCGCCCTCCCCTGGACCCACCACCCACGAGAGGAGCCATAGGGGTCGGGTGCAGAGAGATCTGGGCGGCAGTCGAAGGCGGGGGCCTCGGCGACCAGATCTCCGGACATGGAGACTAGCTCTGGGGACATGGAGTCACCTCGCTGGGGGGGAAGGAGCCTGAGCTTGTGCGGGAGGTCGAGCGTTACCGGCTAGATATAGTCGGCCTCACCTCCACGCACAGCTTGGGTTCCGGAACCCAACTCCTTGAGAGGGGCTGGACTCTCCATTTCTCTGGCGTTGGAGCTGGTGTGGGCTCATAGCCCCACAGCTCAGCCGCTGCGTGTTGGAGTTCACCCCGGTGAACGAGAGGGTCACGTGCCTGCGCCTTCGGGTCGGGGACAGGTCTCTCACTGTGGTGTCGGCCTACGGGCCGAACAGCAGTGCAGAGTACCCGGCCTTCTTGGAGTCTCTGGGAGGGGTACTGGACAGTGCACCAACCGGGGACTCCATTGTTCTACTGGGGGACTTCAACGCCCATGTGGGCAACGACAGTGACACTTGGAGAGGGGTGATTGGGAGGAACGGCCTCCCCGATCTGAACCCGAGCGGTGTTCTGTTATTGGACTTCTGTGCTAGTCACAGTTTGTCCATAACGAACACCATGTTCGAGCACAAAGGTCCATCGGTGCACGTGGCACCAGGACTCCCTAGGCCGGAGGTCGATGATCGACTTTGTTGTCGTGTCATGTGACCTCCGGCCGTGTGTCTTGGACACTCGGGTGAAGAGAGGGGCAGAGCTGTAGAGCACCACCTGGTGGTGAGTTGGGTCCGCTGGCGGAGGAGGAAGCCGGAAAGACCTGGCAGGCCCAAGCGTATCATGAGGGTCTGTTGGGAACGTCTGGCGGAACCTTCTGTCAGTGCGGCCTTCAACTCACACCTCCGGGAGAGCTTCTCCCAGATCCCGGGGGAGGCTGGGGACATGGAGCCCGAGTGGCTTCGTTCTCGGCCTCCATTGTCGATGCGGCCGTTCGTAGCTGTGGCCGTAAGGTCTGTGGTGCCTGTCGCGGCGGCAATCCCCGAACCCGGTGGTGGACACCGGAAGTAAGGGATGCCGTCAAGCTGAAGAAGGAGTCCTACTGGGCCTTACTGGCCTGGTGGACTCCTGAGGCAGCTGACGGGTACCGTCGGGCCAAGCGTGCTGCAGCCCGGGTGGTGGCAGAGGCAAAAACTCGGGTTTGGGAGGAGTTCGGGGAGGCCATGGAGGAGGACTATCGGACGGCCCCAAGGAAATTCTGGCAAACCGTCCGGCGCCTCAGGAGGGGGACGCGGCCCTTCACCAACACTGTTTACAGTGCGGGGGGAGAGCTGCTGACCTCGACTGGGGATGTTGTCGGGCGGTGGAAGGAATACTTTGGGGATCTCCTCAATCCCACTGTCACGTCCTCCGAAGAGGAGGCCGAGGCTGGGGACCCAGAGGTGGACTCGTCCATCACCCTGGCCGAAGTCACTGAGGTGGTTAAAGCTCCTCGGTGGCAAGGCTCCGGGGGTGGATGAGATCCGTCCTGAGTACCTTAAGTCTCTGGGTGTTGTGGGTCTTGGCTGACACGTCTCTACAACATCGCGTGGCGGTCGGGAACAGTACCTCTGGACTGGCAGACCGGGGTGGTGGTCCCTCTGTATAAGAAGGGGGACCGGAGGGTGTGTTCCAACTACAGGGGAATCACACTCCTCAGCCTCCCCGGTAAAGTCTATGCCAGGGTGCTGGAGAGGAGAGTCCGGCCGATAGTCGAACCTCGGATCCAAGAGGAGCAGTGTGGTTTTCGGCCTGGTCGTGGAACACTGGACCAGCTCTACACCCTCCATCGGGTGCTCGAGGGTTCATGGGAGTTTGCTCAACCAGTCCACATGTGCTTTGTGGACCTGGAGAAGGCATTTGACCGTGTCCCTCGTGGTGCCCTGTGGGGGGTGCTCCAGGTGTATGGGGTCCGGGGCCCTTTGCTAAGGGCTGTCCGGTCCCTGTATGACCGGAGCAGGAGCTGTGTTCGCATTGCCGGCAGTAAGTCAGACCTGTTCCCGGTGCATGTTGGACTCCGCCAGGGCTGCCCTTTGTCACCGGTTCTGTTCATTGTATTTATGGACAGAATTTCTAGGCGCAGTCAGGGGCCGGAGGGGGTCCAGTTCGGGGCCAGGGGCCGGAGGGGGTCCAGTTCGGGGACCACAGGATCTCATCGCTGCTTTTTGTGGATGATGTTGTCCTGTTGGCTTCATCGAACCAGGACCTGCAGCACTGGGGCGGTTTGCAGCCGAGTGTGAAGCGGCCGGGATGAGAATCAGCTGTTCCAAATCCGAGGCCATGGTTCTGGACCGGAAAAAGGTGGATTGCCCTCTCCGGGTGGGTGGGGAGTCTCTGCCTCAAGTGGAGGAGTTCAAGTATCTCGGGGTCTTGTTCACAGTGAGGGGAGGATGGAGCGTGAGATTGACAGGTGGATCGGTGCGGCGTCGGCAGTGATGCAGTCGCTGTATCGGACCGTTGTGGTGAAGAGGAGCTGAGCCGAAAGGTGAAGCTCTCGATTTACCTCAGTCACGTTCCTCCCCTCACCTATGGTCATGAGCTCTGGGTAATGACCGAAAGAACGAGATCGCGGATACAAGCGGCCGAAATGAGTTTCCTCCGCAGAGGCCGGGCGCTCCCTTAGAGATAGGGTGAGGAGCTCGGTCACACGGGAGGAGCTCAGAGTAGAGTCGCTGCTCCTCCACGTCGAGAGGAGCCAGTTGAGGTGGTTCGGGCATCTGGTCCGGATGCCTCCTGGACGCCTCCCTCGGGAGGTGTTCCAGGCATGTCCCACCGGTAGGAGGCCCCGGGGAAGACCCAGGACACACTGGACTATGTCGCTCGGCCTGGGAACACCTCGGGGTCCGTCCGGAGGAGCTGGTGGAAGTGGCTGGGGAGCGGCTGCGTCCAGTTTCCATCACACTTCTCTGTTTGTCCACTGGTCTCATGGTCATTTCTGCCCAGAACTCCAAGTTTCCTCCAGATTTTATCCAAAAACTGCGATTTAGAGCCTCCATGTCCAAACATGTCCATCAGACCCCGGCCCAGAGTCACACAGTTCGAGTACTCAAAGCTCTGCCCCTCACTCCAGTTTCCGGGCTTTGAAAAGCCTCAGGATTTGACTTTTGGGAAAATCAGGTCTGAGCGTAATTCCAATGTGCAAAGTCCCGTAATCCTGGTTCTGAATAGACTGATCCTCTGTGTCCGAAGAACTCGCAGGTTCACCCGATCCTGGTCGTCTTATTTAAAGTGTCAATTTTGTTAAAAGACCAATTTATCGAATCCAGAGTTAATTTAGTTTTGGAGAGCAGAGCGGAGAGAGTCTCTCGAGGAATAAGACACATTAGACAAGACGAGACAGAAGCAAAGCAGGAAAGATCAGGGGCTGGAGAGGAAAAGCGTCCACCCTCACCAAGAGACAGAAGAGAGGTATATACCATATGGCTGTCACAGACTTTTTTGGTACATTCTGGAAAAACTAAAATTTTGACCCTCCGTGCAAAATTTAGTTGTATTCTGTAGGGGGCGCTATCACACCATTTTTGTTTGTGTCACAATTAGACTTTGGCACGAAAGTTTTACAAGTGATTCAAATCTGAGCCCGATCAGACTTCGGACGCCCGAACGAGAGCAGGTTTTGATATTGGGAAATGGCAAAAAATCAGCTTTGCCGCACATAAACCGTGACGATTATCAAAAAGAATTCTGCTAACTTCTGATGCCCCACTTCTCTAGATGATGTACGGTGATTTTCAGCCCTGTGGGGGAAACAATACCTGTATGATTGATACGGACTCACTTTGTATGTCTCAGCTGCACTATACTTTTGTACTATTATCAGCTGTAATAAATGTATGTGAGGACAGGGCAACCTGTGACATCACTGTGTGACATCACGGTGTGACAGCACTGTGTGACATCACGGTGTGACAGCACTGTGTGACAGCACGGTGTGACAGCACTGTGTGACATCACGGTGTGACAGCACTGTGTGACAGCACGGTGTGACAGCACTGTGTGACATCACGGTGTGACAGCACTGTGTGACATCACGGTGTGACAGCACTGTGTGACAGCACGGTGTGACAGCACTGTGTGACATCACGGTGTGACAGCACTGTGTGACTGCACGGTGTGACAGCACTGTGTGACATCACGGTGTGACAGCACTGTGTGACATCACGGTGTGACAGCACTGTGTGACAGCACTGTGTGACAGCACGGTGTGACAGCACGGTGTGACAGCACTGTGTGACAGCACTGTGTGACATCATTGTGTGACAGCACTGTGTGACATCACGGTGTGACAGCACTGTGTGACATCACGGTGTGACAGCACTGTGTGACATCACGGTGTGACAGCACTGTGTGACAGCACTGTGTGACATCACGGTGTGACAGCACTGTGTGACATCACGGTGTGACAGCACTGTGTGACTAAATAAATAAATAGAGAAGTGAGAAAAATGTGCTTTTTCCTCTGAGACTAAGTATGTCACAGCGGCGTCACAGCGGCGTCACAGCGGCGTCACGCTGCACCACAGTCTCTTCCTGTCACAGAACAGCCGCCATTTTGTGCACAGCTCTATGTCATGTGACCAACAGACGCCATTTTGTAACATGAACTCTGTGTGCAGGGGTCCTGTGTGCAGGGGTCCTGTGTGCAGGGGTCCTGGCAGCAAACAGCTCAACAGGTAAGAACCACTCAGCAACACACTCACACAGAGCAGGAGTCTAACCCACAACCTCCTCATTGAGAGGAGTGTGTGTTTGCACAGGTAAAGGGGCGGGGCTTCAGTTCACAGGTAAAGGGGCGGGGCTTCACTCTGTCTCTTGTCTGTTCAGAGCCGCTCAGGCTGGTGGGAGGGGCCAGTCGCTGTGCTGGGACTGTGGAGGTGAAGCACAGAGGAGAGTGGAGACGGGTGGTGGAGCCCTATGGAGAATGGGACCAGTTGGACATAGCTGGTGTGTGCAGAGACCTGGACTGTGGCTCTGCTGTTTATGGAGAACACAGAGGTGGTTTTCCACAGAGTTCTGTGTGGGAGGTCACACATGACTGTGTGCAGAAGTCTTCAGTGAGAGGATGTGTCTCTTATTCATCCTCCTCTTCCTCGGGTCTGGAGGTGGTGTGTTCAGGTAAAACTCTGATTTACATTTTGTGTCAGATATTTTTACACACACAGACACACACACAC
>CM068360.1:36743700-36751200 GCA_034769755.1 Odontamblyopus lacepedii | reverse complement strand
ATTTGTATTGTAAACAAGCACGCGCCTTTTAGAAAAACTCGAGTCAAAGGGAGAACGCCTGGTACACACCTGACCTTGCAAATCTATTGCATGAACGTGGCTTGGGCTAAAGCAGGAAATCAAATTTAGACATTGATTGGCTCCACTTTAGAAAATTACAAAACTCTTGTACAGTTGCCTTTCGAAATTCTAAAGCAAACTATTTTCTCATGCAAACATCTCAGAACTTAAACAATCCATTCAAATTTTGGAAGACGATTAAATCTATTGATCAAACAAGTAAAAATGTGAATCTTCCGCCCTGTATATTAAAGGATGGCCAGAAAATAACAAATAGGGAGGAAATGTGAGACTGTTTTAATACTCATTTTGTTGCGTCCGGATCAGTGTTTGATTCACTTCATAGTAAATAAGTAAGTAAACTTTATTTCTATAGCACCTTTCACAGATAAAATCACAAAGTGCTTTACAGAGTGCAGTAAAATAGATGAAGTGCAAAACAACAATAATAAATGTTAAAACAGGTAAATAAGACCAAGAGCAGTGAATGAACTAAAAGCCTGTTTGAATAACAGTGTCTTCAGCTGCTTTTTAAAAGAATCAACAGATTCAGCCACACAGAGACAGAGGCAGAGCCTCCACAGTCTAGGGGCGACTGCCTGAAAGGACAGGTCTCCTCGAGGTTTAAACCGGGTCTTTGGGACCTTCAGGAGGTTTTGGCCTGAAGACCGGAGGGAGCGGCCAGAGGTGTGAGGGAACAACATTTCTGAAATGTATTCAGGGGCCTGTCCATTAAGAGCTCTAAAAGTCAAGACTAACATTTTAAACTCAGTTCTGAATTTGACAGGTGGCCAATGTAAAGCAGATAAAACCGGAGTGATGTGAGCTCTTCTGTTGGTTCCTGTTAAAAGCCTCGCTGCAGCATTCTGGACTAACTGGAGACGAGTGACTGCAGATTTGTTAAAACAAGTAAAAAGAGAATTACAATAATCTAAACGAGAAGAAATAACAGCATGGATAATCAATTCCGTAACATAATCCCAGTGCGGCCAACTCAAACTCAGTCACATTGTAAATGATTCTTTTAACTTTTCCCCATTCTCAGTTACATAGGCACATAAGCTCTTAAACTTCAACACTCAAACATCACCAGGTCCTGATAAACTCAAACTCTACTGTTTAAAATTAGCAGCCGATTTTATTGCTTCTCCCCTGACTCACCTTTTTAATCTCACTCTAGTAACACATGAAATTCCACTGATTTGGAAATCAGCATTTGTTACCCCTCTGTTTAAGGGCGGTGACACATCAAACCTAAATAATTACAGGCCAATTTCTAAGTTGTCTGCCCTGGCCAAACTCCTGGAGTCCCTTATCAGCACTCAGCTCACAGATTATCTCTCTGAAAACAACATCCTCTCAGAGTTTCAGGCTGGTTTCAGGAGACATCACAGTACAACCACTGCAGCTCTAAAACTAGTCAATGACATAGTCTCAACAACAGACAATAAAAAACACTGTGCAGCCCTTTTTATTGATCTCACAAAAGCTTTTGATCCCGTTGATCATTTTATTTTGGAACAAAGACTCACAGCGTGCGGAGTATCTAATCATACAGTAAACTGGTTCAGAAACTATCTCTCCGGACGATCACAAATTGTACAAGTAGATCAAACATCATCAAACAAGCTCAATACACACAGGGTGTGCCACAAGGATCTGTCTTGGGTCTGCTACTCTTTATTAGTTTAGTCTTTATTTGAAGGGACAATGTACAGATACATTAAGTTTAAAAACAGAGATGTTCTATATATTAACAACATAAGTCAGAATACTAGAAATGTACATTTTCATTTCTATGCAGACGACACAGTAATGTACTGTACATCATCCACTCCACTACAAGCTCTTCAACAACTTCAGATCGCTTTTAACACCATTCAAAACACTCACAATTCCGACAAAACTAAGTTTATGCTTTTCACAACCTGTAAAACACTCCAAATCTCCCTCAAATTTGCACTTCTGAAAGTTCTCCAATTGAGTTGGTAAACAGATATAAGTATTTAGGTATTTGGATCGACAGTTCACTCTCATTCTCGTTTCACATGCAACAAATAACAACTGAGACTGAAATTAGGATTTTTCTTTCAAATTCGGGCTTGTCTTTCTTTTGAGGCCAGAAAAAGGCTTGTGGCTGCCACTTTCATGTCAGTGTTGGACTATGGTGATGTGGTCTACATGAACGCTTCAGCTCAGAGCCTGCGAGCTCTGGACACAGCTTATCACGGAGCTCTGAGGTTCATCACTGGCCTCAAAGTGCTCACGCACCACTGTGTGCTGTACACTCGAGTGGGCTGGACGTCTCTGGCCACACGGAGACTCAAACACTTGTACCTACTTATATACAAATGTATTCTTGGTCAGCTTCCTTCGTACTTGCACCGGCACATAGTTCAGAGAGATGCTGGTGCCTACAGCCTTCGCTCACAGGATCTGTTTTTATTGTCTGTTCCCAGGGTTTGGTCTGAGTTTGGGAAAAAGGCTTTTCAGTTTTCTGCTCCTTGGGCCTGGAACCTGTTACAAAATGACTTGAAATGAAAGGAGCTGGTCTCCTCCTTTAAATTCAGGACTTGTGAGAGTGTGGCGACATGTTTCCTCAGTTGTGTTGATCTGAGATGCTCAGGGTACTTTGCTCCACACTGGTTTGCATGAACACGAAAACAGCCCTGTCCTCTGTAATAGCTCATTGATTTGGGTCTTGCAAACAGGAAAACATTTGTGGCACAAACATCACATTCCCTCCTTTTACTGGTCAGTAGTGAAAGAGAATTCACCACACTTGGTGTGAGAAGAACTGCAACCTTTCGACCTCTTTTTCCTGTGATTTCCACTCGACTGAAATAGTTGCAGAGCCTCTGTTCCATCTTTGACAAACCCATGGCCACATCTTCATGAAGCTTGGTGTTGTCTGTAACGCTAATTAAAGGCTGGGCAACACTAACTGCGCTAAGGTGGATGAGTGGATACAGAAGAAGATGGTTCGTGAAGGAGCTCGAGGTGTAAATGAAGTACAGACCATAAAAGTTTGAGTTATTGTAGGTATACTGAGTTGAATTTTCCCCCCACATAAATACACAGTCATAGTCGGGTAATAACCAACCAAGAAAAAAAATAACACAAAAACAACTGACAAAAGGTCAGCTCTCACTTTTCAGTTTGAATCGAGTCTTTTCCCCCAAAAATATTTTCCCTTCTCTTGTTTAGAGTTCAGGTGAGAGTTCAAGAATCAGGGTTTTAAAAAAAAACAAATCCAACGGGTGAGTTGCAGGAGTTGAGTGTTTATGGGTCAAGCAGCAGTGGAAAAGCATTGTCCTCCCGCTCTGTTTTGGTCTCCTCACCATCAGTGTCTGTGGAGAAGTTGATGAGGTAGTACTACTAATGTAAACTAATGTACTACTAATGTACTACTAATGTAAACTAATGTAAACTAATGTAAACTAATGTAAACTAATGTACTACTAATGTACTACTAATGTAAACTAATGTAAACTAATGTAAACTAATGTACTACTAATGTACTACTAATGTAAACTAATGTAAACTAATGTAAACTAATGTACTACTAATGTACTACTAATGTAAACTAATGTAAACTAATGTAAACTAATGTAAACTAATGTACTACTAATGTAAACTAATGTAAACTAATGTAAACTAATGTAAACTAATGTAAACTAATGTAAACTAATGTAAACTAATGTACTACTAATGTACTACTAATGTAAACTAATGTAAACTAATGTAAACTAATGTAAACTAATGTAAACTAATGTAAACTAATGTAAACTAATGTACTACTAATGTAAACTAATGTAAACTAATGTAAACTAATGTAAACTAACGTAAACTAATGTAAACTAATGTACTACTAATGTACTACTAATGTAAACTAATGTAAACTAATGTAAACTAATGTAAACTAACGTAAACTAACGTAAACTAATGTAAACTAATGTACTACTAATGTACTACTAATGTAAACTAATGTAAACTAATGTAAACTAATGTAAACTAACGTAAATGAAAACAATGCATGATTAACATACATGAGGAAAAATACAATTATGGTATACACCATTAACAGACATGAATAATTAATTAATTATAATTAATATAATTATTCATGCTGAAATTAATTCATAAAACAGATGAATTAGTTAAATACATCAAACAATTACTATAGTAATTAAATTATTAATTCATTCAAAACAAGTGCACTTAATTCACACATTAAAAATGTGTATATTTGTACAAATACTCAACCAGAGTATCGATCAAGTGTTGCACAACAACAGGAAAACACGCAGCTACGTGAACACAACACTTCTTAGAGCATTTAGCGTTAGCTAAATAGAGCGCTTAACTTGGATAAACGTCCTGAAAGGCGCTTCTATATTTTCAATATTAAGTTAAATTAAAGAGCTGCCTGTAATTCGGCTTTATTACAATACAGCATTAAATAGCAACAGAAAACTTTACCTGAGTTTTCCGGGGCTGACACACAAGACTCCGTGCACGGCCGACCGGTGAACATGCACGGAGGCTCTACAGGAGATCTGCAAGGAGCAGGTGACCATTTTAGTTAATAAAATGAGTTAGCAATGGTTTAGACGGGTGGAATTTTCTGAGATAGTATTTTAGGTGTTGGCAAAAGTCTCACCTTAATATGCAGTTTGAACGGTGCAAATTTCCAAAGTTTGATCTCTTTGTTTGCTGAAGAGACCAGGCCACAGCCACAGCGGAGGGAGGGGGAAGTCAAGGAGGGAAACTTAAAGGAAAGGGAAAGTACGGCAGCGGCACCGGAAGTGGACCCGCCAAAATAAAAGTCTCCGTCTTAAATGCGGGTTACATGTCTCTTTCATTAAAACTTTTGAGCTGCATTTTTGAAACCTCCCCAGCACGTCTTCGATTGAACACAGTGATTTGTGCAAGTGTAACTTTTGCAAGTTGAGCATAGTTATGAGGGCGAGTCACCGCCTTCAATCTGGAAAAGGCACTTTCTGCAGATTTCTCAAGGTACTGACGGAGAATCCGAACATCCTCAGTGAAGGGTAATGTTGACGGCTTGTTGTACTTTGCTTCACTCAGTGTGGTCAAGGCACCATGAGACACCAACTCAGACCCCTTGGACGTGTACAGTTTCTTGAATGTATCAGTGGACTTGGCCAGTTCCTCATCTTCTGCCATGAGAGCCCTACAATGGATAATGTCATTGTTTTTTTTAAGTGTATGTCCCAGTTTAAGGGCAAGGCTCGGTGTTCCATACAGTTGTTTTTCTGCATCAAAACCAGCAACTTTCTTAACAGCTTGCTCAACTTTCTGGAAGTTAGCAGGTTCAACAGCCTCCTCCAGGTTATGTATTGAGAGGTCTGTACGCAGACATAACAGCAAACGACTTCTCTGAGCTTCTGTCTCATGTATTCGTTCTTTGTAGGGTCTTTTCCATGTCTGTTGTAGAGGGACTGGGCAAACTGAATGATAGACAGGTCATTTCGCACAACTGAGGCAACCTCATCCTGGTTCATGGCTGTCAGGAGCTTCCACGCACCACTTGAAATCTGGTGACTGGATACAGTCTCTAGAGCAGCAGCCACACCCAGTACTTTGGTTCCTCCAGGTTCTTTACCAGTAACTTCATTTTCTGGCTTACAGGGGCATTTGCGGACATGTCTCCAAAGTTTCTTCAGAATGAACATCCCTTTACAATGCATACAGTGAATAAACTTTCCTAATGTTTCTTTAGTTTTAGGTTTTCTCTTAACTTTCACTGGTCCCGTAGCACCTTGTAAAACTGCAGTGTTATGTCTAAAATTTCCCTTGTTCCGCATTTTTTCTAATAATGTTTTCCGCTCTTTTGAGTGCTCAGGCAGGGAAATGCATGTAGCACTTCCACGTGTGTTGTGTGTGTTCTCAAGTGGCGGGAAATTTTACTTTGTGGCCTACCACAAATGTAACAGTAATTTTTTATGGTCATCGTCAGTTGTGTTGAGTTGTGACTGGGAAGTGGTGCTTTATCCTTTTCTTTTGACGCACCTTTGATAGAAGTAGCTAAATGTGATGTTTTAGGACTATTGGAAACCACATGGTCTTCAGGAGGTGGTGAAACCTTGGATATGGTAGACTCTACTTGGAGGTCAGCATCTAATCTATGAGAAGTTTCTTCAAGCATAACGTATTCATCTGTAACCTGTTCAGCTCTCGACTGATGAGGTATAAAGGGTTTGTTAATATCCGAATCATCGTCATCTTCTGACTCTGAGTCTGGTATGTAGTCCTCATCAGACAGGCTATAATCATCATCTGATATCTGACCTGTGAAAGTACCCTGTCCTGATCAGGCACCAGTTCATCCCCAGAACATGTAGAAGACTGTGGCTCCTGAAATAATGAGAAAACAAGTTAAATAATTGGACAATGCAAAAGATATTCAAGAAACCTTAAATAGGTACTCCCCTGTGAATGATGGTGGAAGTCATCAGTAATTTGCTTTAGGCACGTTTCATGTCAGACACCTGAACAAACTGCAACACATTTTAAACCTGGTTATTTCATGGGTCATAATACTCTGCCTTCTAGGTATATCTAAAGAGTACTAGTCCACCTGTGGCAGTGAGCCACACACTACACCACTGTATCAAATACTGCATCTCACCTTTGCACTTACAGCCAAGCCACTTGAAGGATGATACAGGTCCCAAACACTGGATGCACTTGTCTAAGGATGATGCTGTTGCACAAAGAAGTCAGTGCTTTTGACACTGTTGGTGAAAATATATGTGAACATTTAATAATGGCAGATTGAACTGCAGATTTCAGCTTCACATTTTCAATTCAATTCAATTCAATTTATTTTTGTAGCGCCCAAAATGACAACAGCAGTTTCCTCTAAGGCCGTTCCAAGATTCTGATGAGTAAAACATACACACAGACATATCAGAACAGGAAAAAACAACATTCATGTAAAGCAGCAAATGAAACATGGTCCAGTCATCCCCTGTCCTTAGACCCTCCTTCTCAGCAAGGAAAAACTCCAAAAAACCCAGGGTCCTGGGAAAAAGAAGAAACCTCGGGGAGAACTACAGTGAAGGAGGGATCCACTCCCATGGACGGACAGGCTATAGATGTCCAGGCCCGTGGGCCAGTTCAGTATGACCACAGCTACCCAGGTGGAGAAGAGCCGGGCGAGGAGGAGGAGGAGAGGGGCGAGGAGGAGGAGAGGGCGAGGAGGAGGAGCCAGGCGAAGAGGAGGAGCCAGGCGAGGAGGAGGAGCCAGGCGAGGAGGAGGAGAGGGGTCCAGCTGCCATCAGGCGTCTGAAAGAGTTCCACTCCACAGGGGGAGTGGGACAGGGGACAACATGTGAATAGCAATGAACAAACTACAGATGAGAACATAGTGAGTGATGCTGATGAGAAAATAGGAGGAAACAGAGGACAGTG
>CM068360.1:36736200-36738700 GCA_034769755.1 Odontamblyopus lacepedii | reverse complement strand
CACTCTCCATCCTCCTCCTGTTAGACCTCAGTGCAGCATTTGACCCCATTTCACACTCAGTCCTCCTCCTGTTAGACCTCAGTGCAGCATTTGACCCCATTTCACTCTCCGTCCTCCTCCTGTTAGACCTCAGTGCAGCATTTGACCCCATTTCACACTCCATCCTCCTCCTGTTAGACCTCAGTGCAGCATTTGACCCCATTTCACACTCCGTCCTCCTCCTGTTAGACCTCAGTGCAGCATTTGACCCCATTTCACACTCCGTCCTCCTCCTGCCAGACCTCAGTGCAGCATTTGACCCCATTTCACTCTCCATCCTCCTCCTGTTAGACCTCAGTGCAGCATTTGACCCCATTTCACACTCCGTCCTCCTCCTGTTAGACCTCAGTGCAGCATTTGACCCCATTTCACACTCCATCCTCCTCCTGTTAGACCTCAGTGCAGCATTTGACCCCATTTCACACTCCGTCCTCCTCCTGTTAGACCTCAGTGCAGCATTTGACCCCATTTCACTCTCCATCCTCCTCCTGTTAGACCTCAGTGCAGCATTTGACCCCATTTCACTCTCTATCCTCCTCCTGTTAGACCTCAGTGCAGCATTTGACCCCATTTCACACTCCATCCTCCTCCTGCCAGACCTCAGTGCAGCATTTGACCCCATTTCACTCTCCATCCTCCTCCTGTTAGACCTCAGTGCAGCATTTGACCCCATTTCACACTCCATCCTCCTCCTGCCAGACCTCAGTGCAGCATTTGACCCCATTTCACTCTCCATCCTCCTCCTGTTAGACCTCAGTGCAGCATTTGACCCCATTTCACACTCCGTCCTCCTCCTGTTAGACCTCAGTGCAGCATTTGACCCCATTTCACACTCCATCCTCCTCCTGTTAGACCTCAGTGCAGCATTTGACCCCATTTCACACTCCGTCCTCCTCCTGTTAGACCTCAGTGCAGCATTTGACCCCATTTCACTCTCCATCCTCCTCCTGTTAGACCTCAGTGCAGCATTTGACCCCATTTCACTCTCTATCCTCCTCCTGTTAGACCTCAGTGCAGCATTTGACCCCATTTCACACTCCGTCCTCCTCCTGTTAGACCTCAGTGCAGCATTTGACCCCATTTCACTCTCCATCCTCCTCCTGCCAGACCTCAGTGCAGCATTTGACCCCATTTCACTCTCCATCCTCCTCCTGTTAGACCTCAGTGCAGCATTTGACCCCATTTCACACTCCGTCCTCCTCCTGTTAGACCTCAGTGCAGCATTTGACCCCATTTCACACTCCATCCTCCTCCTGTTAGACCTCAGTGCAGCATTTGACCCCATTTCACTCTCCATCCTCCTCCTGTTAGACCTCAGTGCAGCATTTGACCCCATTTCACACTCCATCCTCCTCCTGCCAGACCTCAGTGCAGCATTTGACCCCATTTCACTCTCCATCCTCCTCCTGTTAGACCTCAGTGCAGCATTTGACCCCATTTCACACTCCATCCTCCTCCTGCCAGACCTCAGTGCAGCATTTGACCCCATTTCACTCTCCATCCTCCTCCTGTTAGACCTCAGTGCAGCATTTGACCCCATTTCACACTCCATCCTCCTCCTGCCAGACCTCAGTGCAGCATTTGACCCCATTTCACTCTCCATCCTCCTCCTGTTAGACCTCAGTGCAGCATTTGACCCCATTTCACACTCCGTCCTCCTCCTGTTAGACCTCAGTGCAGCATTTGACCCCATTTCACACTCCATCCTCCTCCTGTTAGACCTCAGTGCAGCATTTGACCCCATTTCACACTCCGTCCTCCTCCTGTTAGACCTCAGTGCAGCATTTGACCCCATTTCACTCTCCATCCTCCTCCTGTTAGACCTCAGTGCAGCATTTGACCCCATTTCACTCTCTATCCTCCTCCTGTTAGACCTCAGTGCAGCATTTGACCCCATTTCACACTCCGTCCTCCTCCTGTTAGACCTCAGTGCAGCATTTGACCCCATTTCACTCTCCATCCTCCTCCTGTTAGACCTCAGTGCAGCATTTGACCCCATTTCACACTCCGTCCTCCTCCTGTTAGACCTCAGTGCAGCATTTGACCCCATTTCACACTCCGTCCTCCTCCACAGACTTTCCTCCACTGGCATCTCTGGTCCTCCCCTCTCCTGGTTCCACTCCTCCCTCTCAGACGCTCCCAGTTTATTCAGCTCAAGTCATTCACCTCACACCCTTTCCCTGTCACGTCAGGTGTTCCTCAGGGTTCTGTCCTCGGTCCTCTGCTCTTTTTACTCTATCTTCTCCCCCTCGGTTCCATCTTTAGAAAACACCACATTCACGTTCACTGTTAGGCGGATGACACCAGCTCTACATCTGCAGTAAACCCGACTCCACCCTTCCACCCTCCTCCCTGACAGACTGTCTCACAGAAATACAAACCTGCTTCACCTCAAACTTCCTCAAACTTAAAACAGAACTCCTCCTCATCGGCACCAAATCCACCCTGAGCAAAATAAATC
>CM068360.1:36697820-36736100 GCA_034769755.1 Odontamblyopus lacepedii | reverse complement strand
GTTCAGGTGTTGCTCAGGTGTGTTCAGGTGTGTTCATGTGAGTTCAGGTGTTGCTCAGGTGTGTTCAGGTGTGCTCAGAATTGTGTTCAGGTGTGTCTCAGAGTATTTCAGCTCAGGTGTCTCAGGTGTGTCTCAGGTGTGTTCAGGTGTTGCTCAAATTATATCTCAGGTGTGTTTAAATTGTGTTCAGTTAATGTCTCGAGTTATTGTGTCTCAGAGTATGTTCAGGCGTGTTCAGAGTGTGTTCAGAGTGTTGCTCCAGGTATCTCAAGCGTGTTCAGGTGTTGCTCAGGTGTGTTCAGGTAAGGTTGCTCAGGTGTTGCTCAGGGGTGTGTCCCAGGTGTGCATGTGTGTTCAGGTGTTGCTCTAGGTGTTGCTCAGGTGTTGCTCAGGTGTGTTCAGATGTGTTCAGAGTGTTGCTTAGGTGTGTTCAGATGTGTTCAGATGTGTTCAGAGTGTTGCTCAGGTGTTCAGAATGTGTTGAGGTGTGCTCAGGTGTGTTCAGGTGTTGCTCAGGTGTTCAGATGTGTTGAGCTGTGCTCAGGTGTGCTTCAGGTGTGTGCCCCAGGTAGTGTTCCAGGTGTGTCCCAGGTGTGTTGAGGTGTGTTCAGATTTGTTGCTTCAGGTGCCCAGGTAGTGTGTCTCAGAGTGTCTTCTGTGTATGTTCAGGTGTGTTCAGTGTGTGTTCAGGTGTGTGCTCAGGTGTGTTCATAGTGTGTTGCTCAGGTGTGTTCAGGTGTGTCTCATATCCATGCCAAAACCCAGTGCTGCTCAGGTGTGTCTCAGAGTGTGTCTCAGGTGTGTTCAGAGTGTGTCTCAGGTGCATTCAGGTGTGTCTCAGGTGCGCTCAGGTGTGTCTCAGGTGTGTTCAAGACGCGCCCAGGTGTGTCACAGGTGTTGCCCAGAGTGCGCCTCAGGTGTGCTCAGGTTGTGTCTCAGAGTGTGTTCAGGTGCGTCTCAGGTGTGTTTAGGTGTGTTCAAGGTGTCCCAGCTGGCGCTCAGTTGTGTCTCAGGTGTGCTCAGAGTGTGTCTCTGGTGTGCTCAGGTGTGTTCAGGTGTGTGTCCCAGGTGTGTTCAGGTGTCTCTGTGTTTCAGACAGTTGCAGAAACAGAAGAGAATCAAGCGCCTCTTCTTCAGGAGCTTCTGAACCGAGGGAGCCGAAGTCAACAGCTGTCAGACCTGTGTAAGTACAAAACTACCCCCTAATACCCTGAGAGTCACATACCCCAGTCACATACCCCCAAATACCCCGAGTCACATACACCCTATCACCCCCCAGAGTCACATACCCCCATACTCCTTGAAATCACATACCCCCAAATACCCCCCGAGTCACAAACCCCCAAATACCCTCTTGAGTCACATACTCCCAATACCCCCAGAGTCACACATACTCCCCAAATACTCGCAGAGTCACATACCCCCTAAATACCCTGAGTCACATACATACCCCCAATACCCCCAGAGTCACATACCCCCAATACCCCTCAGAGTCACATACACCCTAATACTCCCAGAGTCACATACCCCCTACAATACTCTAGAGCTCACATACCCTACACCACAATATTCCAGAGTCACATATCCCCTCAATACTCCCCAGAGTCACATACACCCTAATACCCCTTAGAGTCACATACACCCTCCAATACCCTCTACAGAGTCATGATACACCCTAATACCCCCAGTCACATCCACCCTAATACTCCCCAGAGTCACATACCCCCATACCCTAGTCAAGATGTACTCCCCAAATACTCCCCAGAGTCACATACCCCCAAATACTCCCCTGAGTCACATACCCCCAATACCCCCAGGAGTCAGCCATACCCCCCCAAATACCTCGGGCAAGAGAGTCACATACCCCTTAATGTCAGCCAGAGTCACATACACCCTAATACCCCAGAGTCACAGATATACACCCAAATACCTCCCCCTAGAGTCACATACAATTCCCTAATACCCTCCAGAGTCACATACTCCCCACAATACCCCCAGAGTCACATATCCCCCTTAATACCCGCGCAGAGTCACATACCCAATTTCAATACTCCCTGAGTCACATACCCCCAATACCCTCAGAGTCACATACCCCCTAATACTCCCCAGAGTCACATACACCCTAATACCCCTTAGAGTCAGATACACCCAAATACTCCCAGAAGGAGTCAACATACCTCCCTAATACCCCCAGAGTCACATACCCCCACAATACCCCCCGAGTCACATATCCCCCCAATACCCCCAGAGTCACATACACCCTAATACCCCCAGAGTCACATACACCCCCAATACCCCCAGAGTCACATACACCCTAATACCCCTAGTCCACATCCACCCTAATACTCCCCTTAGAGTCACATACCCCAATACCCCCAGAGTCACCCTCCAAATACCCCCACAGAGTCATGTATGCTGTGTATTTGTATATGTGTGTATTTGTATGTGTGTGTATTTGTAATGTGTGTGTATTTGTACGTTAATGTTGTATTTGTATCGATGTGTATTTGGCATTAATGTGTGTATTTGTACGTGTATCATATGTAATACGTGTGTATTTGTACGTGTGTATTATGTACGTGTGTATTTGTAATGTGTATTTGTACGTATTTGTACGTGTGTGTATTTGTACGTGTGTGTATTTGTAATGTGTGTGTATTTGTACGTGGTGTGTATTTGTACGTGTGTATTTATGCACGTGTGTATTTGTAACGTTGGTGCATTATGTAACGCGGTGTGTATTTGTACATGCAGTGTGGTATTTATACGTGTGTGCCTTTGTAACGTGTTTATGCGTGTATTTGTATGTGGCAATAATATTTGTAACGTCGTGTGTATTTGTATGTAGTGTATTTGTAACATATGTATTTGTACATATTATGTATTTGTACATATGTGTATTTGTAATGCAGTGTGTATTTGGTACATATGTGTATTTGTATGTGTGTATTTGGTATGTGTGGCAGCATTTGTATATGTGTGTATTTGTACATGTGTGTATTTGTAACACGTCATAGTGGTATTTGTAATGGCATGATAATGTATTTGTAACGCTGTGTGTATTTGCATATGCGTGTAAGTATTTAGTATGTGTGTTGTACACGTGTATGTTGTAATTTGTGTCATTTGTAATAACGTACGTGTCTTATTTGTATTAATGTGACTGGCATGTATTATGTTGTAATAACGTGTGTATTTAATGTATGTGTGTATTTGTACATGTGTGTATTTGTGTGTGTGTGTATTTGTACGTGTGTGTGTGTATTTGTAATATATGTGTATTTGTACATATGTGTATTTAGTATCGTGTGTATTTGTACATATGTGTATGCATTGTATGTGTATTTGTATGTGTACATTTGTATATGTGTATTTGTATCGTAGTATTTGTAACTGTGCTGTATTTGTAACGTTGTGTGTATTTGTGCGTGTGTATTTGTATGTGTGTGTATTTGTACATCGTGTGTATTTGTACACGTGTGTATTTGATATACGTGGTGTATTTAGTACACATCAGTGTATTTGTATGTGTGTGTATTTGTACATGTGTGTATGTTGTGTGTGTGTGATTTGTATTTGTGTGTGTGTGACCCCTTTGTACATGTGTGTATTTGTACATGTGTATTTGTAATGTCGATGTGTATTTGTATGTGTATTTGTACATGTGTGGGTATTTGTATGTGTGTATTTGTATCGTGCAGGTATTTGTACGTGTGTGTATTTGTATGTGTATTTGTATCGTGTGTGTATTTGTGTGTATTTGTACATGTGTGTATTTGTATGTGTATTTGTATGTGTATTTATGTGTGTATTTGTACATGTGTGTATTTGTACATGTGTGTATTTGTATGTGTGTGTATTTGTATGTGTATTTGTATGTGTGTATTTGTACATGTGTGTATTTGTACGTGTGTGTATTTGTACATGTGTGTATTTGTACATGTGTGTATTTGTATATGTGTATTTGTATTATTATGTGTATTTATACGTGTGTATTTGTAATGTGTGTGTATTTGTACATGTGTATTTGTAATGTTGTGTATTTATAATGTTGGTGTGTATTTGTATGTGTGTAATTGTACATTATGTGTATTTGTATGTGTATTTGTGTATTTGTACATGTGTGTGTATTTGTACATGTGTGTATTTGTACATGGTGTGTATTTGTATGTGTATTTGTACATGTGTGTATTTGTACATGTGTGTATTTGTATATGTGTATTTGTACATGTGTGTATTTGTACATGTGTGTATTTGTATATGTGTATTTGTACATGTGTGTATTTGTACATGTGTATTTGTACGTGTGTGTATTTGTACGTGTGTATTTGTATATGTGTATTTGTACATGTGTGTATTTGTATGTGTGTATTTGTATATGTGTATTTGTACATGTGTGTATTTGTACATGTGTGTATTTGTACATGTGTGTATTTGTACATGTGTGTATTTGTACATGTGTGTATTTGTATATGTGTATTTGTACATGTGTGTATTTGTACATGTGTATTTGTACATGTGTGTATTTGTACATGTGTGTATTTGTACATGTGTGTATTTGTACATGTGTGTATTTGTATATGTGTATTTGTACATGTGTGTATTTGTACGTGTGTATTTGTATATGTGTATTTGTACATGTGTGTATTTGTATGTGTGTATTTGTACATGTGTGTATTTGTATGTGTGTATTTGTATATGTGTATTTGTACATGTGTGTATTTGTACATGTGTATTTGTACATGTGTGTATTTGTACATGTGTGTATTTGTACATGTGTGTATTTGTATGTGTGTATTTGTACATGTGTGTATTTGTATGTGTGTATTTGTATGTGTATATTTGTATGTGTGTATTTGTATGTGTGTATTTGTATGTGTATATTTGTATGTGTGTATTTGTATGTGTGTATTTGTATGTGTATATTTGTATATGTGTATTTGTACGTGTGTGTATTTGTATGTGTGTATTTGTACGTGTGTATTTTTATGTGTGTATTTGTACATGTGTGTATTTGTATGTGTGTATTTGTACATGTGTGTATTTGTATGTGTGTATTTGTACATGTGTGTATTTGTATGTGTGTATTTGTATGTGTGTATTTGTACGTGTGTATTTGTATGTGTGTATTTGTACATGTGTGTATGTGTGTATGTGTGTATTTGTATGTGTGTATTTGTATGTGTGTATTTGTACGTGTGTATTTGTATATGTGTATTTGTACGTGTGTGTATTTGTATGTGTGTATTTGTACGTGTGTATTTGTATGTGTGTATTTGTACATGTGTGTATTTGTATGTGTGTATTTGTACATGTGTGTATTTGTATGTGTGTATTTGTACATGTGTGTATTTGTATATGTGTATTTGTACATGTGTGTATTTGTACATGTGTGTATTTGTATGTGTGTATTTGTATGTGTGTATTTGTATGTGTATTTGTAAATGTGTGTATTTGTATATGTGTATTTGTACATGTGTGTATTTGTTCTTTTGTGTATTTGTACATGTGTGTATTTGTACATGTGTGTATTTGTACATGTGTGTATTTGTATGTGTGTATTTGTATATGTGTATTTGTACATGTGTGTATTTGTACGTGTGTATTTGTATATGTGTATTTGTACATGTGTGTATTTGTACATGTGTGTATTTGTACATGTGTGTATTTGTACATGTGTGTATTTGTACATGTGTGTATTTGTACATGTGTGTATTTGTATGTGTGTATTTGTATATGTGTATTTGTACATGTGTGTATTTGTACATGTGTGTATTTGTACATGTGTGTATTTGTACATGTGTGTATTTGTATGTGTGTATTTGTATATGTGTATTTGTAGATTTGTATTTGTATGTGTATTTGTATGTGTGTATTTGTACATGTGTGTATTTGTACGTGTGTGTATTTGTACATGTGTGTATTTGTACATGTGTGTATTTGTATATGTGTATTTGTACATGTGTGTATTTGTACATGTGTGTATTTGTATGTGTGTATTTGTACATGTGTGTATTTGTACATGTGTGTATTTGTATGTGTGTATTTGTACGTGTGTGTATTTGTATGTGTGTATTTGTATATGTGTATTTGTACATGTGTGTATTTGTACATGTGTATTTGTACATGTGTGTATTTGTACATGTGTGTATTTGTACATGTGTGTATTTGTATGTGTGTATTTGTGATTGTGTGTTTTTGTATGTGTGTATTTGTATGTGTGTATTTGTATGTGTGTATTTGTATATGTGTATTTGTACATGTGTGTATTTGTACGTGTGTATTTGTATGTGTGTATTTGTACATGTGTGTATTTGTACATGTGTGTATTTGTATGTGTGTATTTGTACATGTGTGTATTTGTACATGTGTGTATTTGTATGTGTGTATTTGTATGTGTGTATTTGTACATGTGTGTATTTGTATGTGTGTATTTGTATGTGTGTATTTGTAGTTGTGTATTTGTATGTGTATTTGTATGTGTGTCTTTGTTGATGTGTGTATTTGTACATGTGTGTATTTGTTTGTGTATTTGTATGTGTGTATTTGTATGTGTGTATTTGTACGTGTGTATTTGTATATGTGTATTTGTACGTGTGTGTATTTGTATGTGTGTATTTGTACGTGTGTATTTGTATGTGTGTATTTGTACATGTGTGTATTTGTATGTGTGTATTTGTACATGTGTGTATTTGTACATGTGTGTATTTGTATGTGTGTATTTGTACATGTGTGTATTTGTATGTGTGTATTTGTATGTGTGTATTTGTATGTGTGTATTTGTACATGTGTGTATTTGTATGTGTGTATTTGTACATGTGTGTATTTGTACATGTGTGTATTTGTATGTGTGTATTTGTACATGTGTGTATTTGTATGTGTGTATTTGTACATGTGTGTATTTGTATGTGTGTATTTGTACATGTGTGTATTTGTATATGTGTATTTGTACATGTGTGTATTTGTATATGTGTGTATTTGTATGTGTGTATTTGTACATGTGTGTATTTGTATGTGTGTATTTGTATGTGTGTATTTGTATGTGTGTATTTGTACATGTGTGTATTTGTATGTGTGTATTTGTATGTGTGTATTTGTATGTGTGTATTTGTACATGTGTGTATTTGTACATGTGTATTTGTACATGTGTGTATTTGTACATGTGTGTATTTGTACATGTGTGTATTTGTACATGTGTGTATTTGTATGTGTGTATTTGTATGTGTGTATTTGTACATGTGTATTTGTATGTGTGTATTTGTACATGTGTGTATTTGTATGTGTGTATTTGTACATGTGTGTATTTGTATGTGTGTATTTGTAGATGTGTGTATTTGTATGTGTGTATTTGTATGTGTGTATTTGTACGTGTGTATTTGTATGTGTGTATTTGTACGTGTGTATTTGTATGTGTGTATTTGTACGTGTGTATTTGTATGTGTGTATTTGTACATGTGTGTATTTGTATGTGTGTATTTGTACATGTGTGTATTTGTATGTGTGTATTTGTACATGTGTGTATTTGTATATGTGTATTTGTACATGTGTGTATTTGTATGTGTGTATTTGTACGTGTGTATTTGTATGTGTGTATTTGTACGTGTGTATTTGTATGTGTGTATTTGTACGTGTGTATTTGTATGTGTGTATTTGTACATGTGTGTATTTGTATGTGTGTATTTGTACATGTGTATTTGTATGTGTTTTTTTCTATGTGTGTATTTGTATGTGTGTATTTGTACATGTGTGTATTTGTATTTGTGTCTTTGTACATGTGTATTTGTACATGTGTGTATTTGTATGTGTGTATTTGTACGTGTGTATTTGTATGTGTGTATTTGTACGTGTGTATTTGTATGTGTGTATTTGTACGTGTGTATTTGTATGTGTGTATTTGTATATTTGTATATTTGTATATTTGTATATTTGTATATTTGTATATTTATATCGTACTCGTGTCGTGCAGAAGGGAAATACTCCGCTCCATTATTTGTGTCTGAGGAAAAACCATCGACTCGTCCCCGAACTTCTGCAGAGACACGCCCACCTCCACCTGCAGAACCAGGTGAGCCCCGCCCACCTCCACCTGCAGAACCAGGTGAGCCCCACCCACCTCCACCTGCAGAACCAGGTGAGCCCCGCCCACCTCCACCTGCAGAACCAGGTGAGCCACGCCCACCTCCACCTGCAGGACCAGGTGAGCCCCACCCACCTCCACCTGCAGAACCAGGTGAGCCCCGCCCACCTCCACCTGCAGAACCAGGTGAGCCCCGCCCACCTCCACCTGCAGAACCAGGTGAGCCACGCCCACCTCCACCTGCAGGACCAGGTGAGCCCCACCCACCTCCACCTGCAGAACCAGGTGAGCCCCGCCCACCTCCACCTGCAGAACCAGGTGAGCCCCGCCCACCTCCACCTGCAGAACCAGGTGAGCCCCGCCCACAGCCACGCCCACTGACATGACTACACCAACATCAGGAACCAGATCTAAACCAGATCTAAACCAGGACTAAACCAGATCTAAACCAGGACTAAACCAGGTCTGTGTTCTTGTTTTCAGGATGGGGAGACCCCTCTGGACATCGCGCTCAGACTCCAGCTCCACAAAATCGTTTTTCTGCTGCAAAAATCTCAGTGACCCCGAATGCACCTGCCCCTCTCACCTGCCACTGCACCTGCCCCTCTCACCTGCCACTGCACCTGCCCCTCTTATCTGCCCCTCTCACCTGCCCCTCTCTCATCTGCCCCTCTCACCTGCAGCAAGAACAAACTCAGGCCCAAAGTCTGAGCGTCGGAGAATCGAGGAGGAACTTCCTGTGGGGAAAGATTCTGTCTGGATTTTCCTCCTGTTCCTCACACAAACTGGAGACGCCTCCATGTCTGAGTCATCTAGAGATCTGTCCTGGGCCCCATTCACACAGAGAACATGGAGAATGTGACGCATGATAGTTAACACCCCACAGAGGTAAATGCCCCCTCTGTAACACCCCACAGGGGTCAATACCCCTCTGTAATACCCCACAGGGGTAAATACCCCTCTGTAATACCCCACAGGGGTAAATGCCCCCTCTGTAATACCCCACAGGGGTAAATACCCCTCTGTAACACCCCACAGGGGTAAATACCCCTCTGTAATACCCCACAGGGGTAAATGCCCCCTCTGTAACACCCCACAGGGGTCAATACCCCTCTGTAACACCCCACAGGGGTAAATACCCCTCTGTAATACCCCCCAGGGGTAAATACCCCGCTGTAATACCCCACAGAGAGTAGGTGCCCCCTCTGTAACTGCAGTTATTTTTCTGTAATACCCACAGAGGTAAATACCCTCTGTAATACTTCCCCACGGTAAGGGGTGTGCCCCCTCTGTATTTACCCCACCAGAGGTAAATACCCCTCTGTAATACCCCACAGGGGTAAATACCCCTCTGTAATACCCCACAGGGGTAAATACCCGTGTTCTGCAGTTGCTGATTTTAATGTTTGTAAATGATGTAATTCTCTGTTACACTTCAGCTTCGCCCAAAGTGATTAAAACATCTGAAGATTAAAGTGTGACAGGTTTTATTACTGAGTTTATAGTCCTGCTTCGGTCCTGGTTCGGTCCTGCTTCGGTCCTGGTTCGGTCCTGCTTCGGTCCTGGTTCGGTCCTGCTTCGGTCCTGGATTTAGTCCTGGATTCTTAGTGCTTCTCCGGGTCCTGGTTGGTTGGTCTGCTTGAATTCTGTCCTGGTTACAGGTCCCGATTTCAGTCCTGCTTGGGCTGCTTGGGTCCTGGATTGGTCCTGCTTGGTCCTGGTTGGTCCTGGTTCGGTCCTGCTTCGGTCCTGGTTCGGTCCTGGATTAGTCCTGGTTCGGTCCTGGTTGTCCTGGTTCGTCCTGGTTCTGGTCCTGGTTCGGTCCTGCCCGGTCCTGCTTCGGTCCTGGTTCGGTCCTGCTTCGGTCCTGGTTCGGTCCTGCTTCGGTCCTGGTTCGGTCCTGCTTCGGTCCTGGATTAGTCCTGCTTCGGTCCTGGTTCGGTCCTGGTTCGGTCCTGGTTCGGTCCTGGTTCGGTCCTGGTTCGGTCCTGGTTCGGTCCTGGTTCGGTCCTGCTTCGGTCCTGGTTCGGTCCTGGTTCGGTCCTGGTTCGGTCCTGGTTCGGTCCTGGTTCGGTCCTGGTTCGGTCCTGGTTCGGTCCTGGATTAGTCCTGGTTCGGTCCTGGTTCGGTCCTGGTTCGGTCCTGGTTCGGTCCTGGTTCGGTACTTGTTCAAGTTTTTTTTTTTTTTTTTTTTTCCTGGTTTTCTTTTTAAGCCTCGGTCCTGGTTCGGTCCTGGTTCGGTCCTGGTTCGGTACTTGTTCGGTCCTGGTTCGGTCCTGGTTCGGTCCTGGTTCGGTCCTGGTTCGGTCCTGGTTCGGTCCTGGTTCGGTCCTGGTTCGGTCCTGGTTCGGTCCTGCTTCGGTCCTGCTTCGGTCCTGGTTCGGTCCTGGTTCGGTCCTGGTTCGGTCCTGCTTCGGTCCTGCTTCGGTCCTGGTTCGGTCCTGCTTCGGTCCTGGTTCGGTCCTGGTTCGGTCCTGCTTCGGTCCTGCTTCGGTCCTGCTTCGGTCCTGCTTCGGTCCTGGTTCGGTCCTGGTTCGGTCCTGGTTCGGTCCTGGTTCGGTCCTGCTTCGGTCCTGGATTAGTCCTGCTTCGGTCCTGGTTCGGTCCTGGTTTAGTCCTGCTTCAATAATAAACAGACGCCACAGAAACTTTTCAGACGTTTAATTTGTGATAAAAGAATAAAAACAGTGATTGATGCATTTAGAAAGTTTAAGAAATTTAAACTTAAAATCAGCGCAGAAATAAAAACATTTTGATCCAAACTCAAATAAAAGTGAAAAAACAGTGAATCCACGTCACAGTTTGGTCCCGAAAACACCAACAAAAACAGGCTCAAAAACTCCTGTGTACACGGATTCTCGGCAAGTCCTGGTCTCAGTCCTGGTCCTGATCCTGGTCCTGATCCTGGTCCCGGTTCCGGTCTCAGTCCAGGTCTCAGTAGGTCCTGGTCTCAGTCCTGGTCTCAGTGGGTCCAGGTCTCAGTAGGTCCTGGTCTCAGTAGGTCCTGGTCTCCGTAGGTCCAGGTCTCAGTCCAGGTCTCAGTAGGTCCAGGTCTCAGTAGGTCCTGGTCTCAGTGGGTCCAGGTCTCAGGGTAGTAGGTCCTGGTCTCTGTGGGTCCAGGTCTCCGTAGGTCCAGGTCTCAGTCCTGGTCTCAGTGGGTCCAGGTCTCAGTAGGTCCAGGTCTCAGTCCAGGTCTCAGTAGGTCCTGGTCTCAGTAGGTCCAGGTCTCGGTAGGTCCAGGTCTCAGTAGGTCCAGGTCTCAGTCCTGGTCTCCGTAGGTCCAGGTCTCAGTCCTGGTCTCAGTGGGTCCAGGTCTCAGTAGGTCCAGGTCTCAGTAGGTCCTGGTCTCAGTCCTGGTCTCAGTGGGTCCAGGTCTCAGTAGGTCCAGGTCTCAGTCCTGGTCTCAGTGGGTCCAGGTCTCAGTCCAGGTCTCAGTAGGTCCAGGTCTCAGTAGGTCCTGGTCTCAGTCCTGGTCTCAGTGGGTCCAGGTCTCAGTAGGTCCAGGTCTCAGTAGGTCCTGGTCTCAGTAGGTCCAGGTCTCAGTAGGTCCTGGTCTCAGTAGGTCCAGGTCTCAGTAGGTCCTGGTCTCAGTAGGTCCTGGTCTCAGTAGGTCCAGGTCTCAGTAGGTCCTGGTCTCAGTAGGTCCTGGTCTCAGTAGGTCCAGGTCTCAGTCGTTCCAGGTCTCAGTAGGTCCAGGTCTCAGCAGGTCCTGGTCTCAGTAGGTCCAGGTCTCAGTAGGTCCTGGTCTCAGTAGGTCCAGGTCTCAGTAGGTCCTGGTCTCAGTAGGTCCAGGTCTCAGTAGGTCCTGGTCTCAGTAGGTCCTGGTCTCAGTAGGTCCAGGTCTCAGTAGGTCCAGGTCTCAGTAGGTCCAGGTCTCAGTAGGTCCTGGTCTCAGTAGGTCCTGGTCTCCGTAGGTCCAGGTCTCAGTCCAGGTCTCAGTAGGTCCAGGTCTCAGTAGGTCCTGGTCTCAGTGGGTCCAGGTCTCAGTAGGTCCTGGTCTCAGTAGGTCCTGGTCTCAGTAGGTCCTGGTCTCCGTAGGTCCAGGTCTCAGTCCTGGTCTCAGTGGGTCCAGGTCTCAGTAGGTCCAGGTCTCAGTCCAGGTCTCAGTAGGTCCTGGTCTCAGTAGGTCCAGGTCTCAGTAGGTCCTGGTCTCAGTCCTGGTCTCAGTGGGTCCAGGTCTCAGTAGGTCCAGGTCTCAGTAGGTCCTGGTCTCAGTAGGTCCAGGTCTCAGTAGGTCCTGGTCTCAGTAGGTCCAGGTCTCAGTAGGTCCAGGTCTCAGTAGGTCCTGGTCTCAGTAGGTCCTGGTCTCAGTAGGTCCAGG
Organism: Odontamblyopus lacepedii; assembly: GCA_034769755.1. Lineage (NCBI taxonomy): Eukaryota > Metazoa > Chordata > Actinopteri > Gobiiformes > Gobiidae > Odontamblyopus > Odontamblyopus lacepedii. The sequence goes on along the minus strand of CM068360.1, from coordinate 36,723,702 downwards.
TCTCAGTAGGTCCAGGTCTCAGTAGGTCCTGGTCTCAGTAGGTCCTGGTCTCAGTAGGTCCAGGTCTCGGTAGGTCCAGGTCTCGGTAGGTCCAGGTCTCAGTAGGTCCTGGTCTCAGTAGGTCCTGGTCTCAGTAGGTCCAGGTCTCAGTAGGTCCAGGTCTCAGTAGGTCCAGGTCTCAGTAGGTCTGCAGGAGCTTCAGGATGGACGGGAACATTTTGTCTTTGGCGTCCAGGCCCCAGATGAAGTCCAGATGTTCCCAGGACTCGAGGTGAAGGTGGAAAACCAGGTCTGAGATCTGAGGACGAGAGAAGAGACACAGGAGCTGGATTTCAGAATCAGAATTACTTTTCTTTGTTACAGATGCAACCGACCAAGAGCACGTACATCGAACAAGTTACAAAATAAGCTAATTACAATAAGATAAAAGATAAAATAGCTCTCTCTGGTAATTATTTACATCAGTGACATATTTATGACTATATACATGTGTGAGCAGGAATAGGATGAAAGGATTGAGTAGTTTGTGAGTTAAAGTGCAGCGTTCAACAGTTTGATGGCGACAGGACAGATTTCCTGTGTCTCTCAGTGGAGCAGCGGCAGCCACAGTCTATGGCTGAAAGAGCTCCTCTGATTGGCCAGCACCTTGTGGAGGGGGTGGGAGGGAGAGTCCAGAATAGTCCAGATTTTGTCCAGTATTCTCCTGTCCAACACCACCGCCAGAGAGTCCAGCTCCTCCCCCACAACATGTCCAGCCTTCCTAATGATCTTCTCGAGTCTATTAGTGTCCCTCAGGCGCAGACTGCTGCCCCAGCAGACTACAGCGTACATGATGCACTGGCCACCATAGACTCGTAGAACATCCTGAGCATCGTCCTGCAGATGTCAAAGGACCTCAGCCTCCTCAGGAAATAGAGGCGGCTCTGGCCCTTCTTGTAAAACCAAGGCCCAATGCTCCTGCTCCAGTCCAGTTTATTGTCCAAGTTCACCCCCAGGTACTTGTCCTCCTCCACCACGTCCACACTGACCCCCCGGATGGAGATGGGGGTCACAGCAGCTTTGGTCCTCCTAAGGTCCACCACCAGTTCCTTTGTCTTCATCACATTGAGCTGGAGATGGTTCTCCTCACTCCAAGTGACAAAGTTGTCCACTACAGTCCTGTACTCCTCCTCGTCACCACCGCTGATGCATCCACCACTGCAGAGTCGTCAGAAAACTTCTGAAGGTGGCAAGACTCGCTGCAGTAGTTGAAGTCTGTGGTGTAGAGGGTGAAGAGGAAGGGAGACAGGACTGTCCCCTGTGGAGCCCCGGTGTTGCTGACCACTCTGTCCGACACACAGCTCTGCAAACGCACATACTGTGGTCTTCCAGTGAGGTAATCCACAATCCAGGACACCAAGGAGGCTCCACCTGCATCACTGCCAGCTTCTCAGCCAGCAGAGCCGGCCTGATGGTGTTGAACGCACTGGAGAAGTCAAAAAACATGATCCTCACAGTGGCAGCCCGCTTGTCCAGGTGGGAGTAGACTCTGTGGAGTAGGGTCAGGATGGCGTCATCTACTCCAAGGTGGGGCTGGTAGGCAAACTGGAGCGGGTCTTGCAGATGTTGGACCATAGGCCTCAGCTGCTGCAGGACGAGTCGTTCCAGAGTCTTCATGATGTGGGAGGTCAGTGCCACGGGCCTGTAGTCCTTAGGGTCGCTGGGGCGCGGCGTCTTCGGGACGGGGACGAGGCACGATGTCTTCCACAGCAGGGGGACTCTCTGAAGACTCGGGCTCAGGCTGAAGATCTGGTGCAGGACACCACTGAGCTGGGGAGCACAGCCCTTCAGGACTCTGGGGCTCACTCCATCAGGTCCTGGTGCTTTCCCGGCCTTCAGTCTCTGCAGTTGACACCTCACCTGCTCCTCAGTGACAGTCAGTGTGGAGGTGTCAGGAGGGGGAGGGGTGGTGTCGTCTGAGGTGTGAGCTGGGTCTTCCACAGGAGACGGGGGAGGGAGGGGTAGGGTGCTGACTGCTGCTGGCTGGAGCTGGACAGTTCCTGCAGTGTCAAAGCGATTGAAGAAGATGTTGAACTCATTAGCTGTGTTCACGTCTCCCTCAACGCTTCCCCCTCGGGTCGGCTTGTGTCCCGTGATGGTCCTCATGCCGCTCCACACTTCCCTCATGTTGTTCTGCTGAAGTTTCCACTCCAGCTTCCTCCCATGTCTCTGTCTGGCCTGGCTCAGCTGCACCTTCAGTTTCTTCTGAGCAGCCCGGGCCTCCTCCTTGTTTCCCGAGCTGCAGGCCTTCCTCTTCCCAATGAGTGTGGCTTTAATGTCCTTGATTATCCATGGCTTGTTGTTTGGATAACAGCTCACAGTCTTTGTTGGGACAACTGAGTCCACACAGAAGTTTATGTAGCTGGTGATGCAGTCAGTCAGCCCGTCGAGGTCTTCTCCATGGGGCTCAGTGAGTGCAGCCCAGTCTGTCACCTCAAAGCAGCTCTGTAACACCTCCAGAGACTCATCTGTCCACCTCCTCACAGACCGGGGGGAGGGGGGAAGGCGCTTCACCAGAGGTGTGTAAGATGTCCTGAGGAGCACCAGGGTGTGGTCTGAACGACCAAGTGGGGGCAGGGGGGCCGCCAGGTATGCGCCACAAACATTAGCATAGAGGTGGTCTCATGTTTTTCCCTCCCTGGTGGAGCAGTTCACAAACTGGGAGAAAGTGGGGAGAGTTTTGGCCAAACTGACATGATTGAAGTCCCCAGAGATGGCGATGAAGGCTGTAGGGTGAGCGTTCTGAATCCGGGCTACCGCAGCGTGGATAGAGTCACAGGCGCTGTGGGCGTTGGCTGACGGAGGCACGTAGACAGCAACAAACACAACATGCGAGAACTCCCTCGGTAGATAATAAGGCCGTAGTCCGACAGTACATAGTTCCACATCAGGGCTGCAGATCCGTTCCTTGACGGTGATGTGTGATGGATGGCACCAGCGGTGGTTAACGAGCACAGCGACCCCGCCGCCTCTGCTCTTCCCGCAGCTGGCGCGCTCTCTGTCGGCCCGTACAGTGGAGAAGCCCGCGATAGAAACGTAGTCATCAGGCACATCTTCATGCAGCCATGTCTCAGAGAAACACATTAAACTGCACTCCCGATATTCCTTCTGACTCTGGGCTAGCGCTGTCAGTTCGTCCATCTTATTTACGAGGGATCTCACGTTACCCATCACAATAGAGGGGAGACACGGCTTGAACTTAAGTCTCTGTTGTTTTGCTGCTATCCTCTTCCGTCGCAGTTTTTTATTTCCTCTGCAGCCCCTGTGTGTCCTTCTCCTGCAGTCCGCGGGGATGTCAGGTGAGCTCCCAGTGGTTCCTATAGCAGCCGCTCCAGCGTCTCTCAGCGCCATCAGCTGTTCCCGGGTGTAGCGAAGCATTGTAACCCCGTTTCAGTCAGAAACAGTCTTAAGGGTCACTCAAAGTCGCCAAAAAAACTCTCTCGGCTGACTCTAGTGTTGTTAAGAACTATGTCAAAAAGTAGCTGCTCAAATAGAAAGGTAAAAAGTACAAAAAAGCAAGAAAAGCGAAGAAAGGAATCGGAGCTTCTGTAAACAGGCTGCACACGGGAACTCGCGCATGCGCACAAAGTGATTTACACTATCTGCAGTAGTATTTGTAGTAGTATTTGCAGTAGTATTTGCAGTAGTATTTGCAGTATTTGCAGTAGTATTTGCAGTAGTATTTGCAGTAGTATTTGCAGTATTTGCAGTAGTATTTGCAGTATTTGCAGTAGTATTTGCAGTAGTATTTGCAGTAGTATTTGCAGTATTTGCAGTAGTATTTGCAGTATTTGCAGTAGTATTTGCAGTATTTGCAGTAGTATTTGCAGTAGTATTTGCAGTAGTATTTGCAGTATTTGCAGTAGTATTTGCAGTAGTATTTGCAGTAGTATTTGCAGTAGTATTTGCAGTAGTATTTGCAGTAGTATTTGCAGTAGTATTTGCAGTAGTATCTGCAGTAGTATTTGCAGTAGTATTTGCAGTAGTATTTGCAGTAGTATTTGCAGTAGTATTTGCAGTAGTATTTGCAGTAGTATTTGCAGTAGTATTTGCAGTATTTGCAGTAGTATTTGTACCTGTGGGACGAGCAGAGCGACGTCTTTAGAATCGGCCAAAGTGTCGTGACCTCCAGAAAACAGAGCAGTCGGAACCTGCATCTTCCTCACGTCATAATCTGGAGGAGACGACTGAGGAGGAGGAGAGGAGGAGGAGGAGGTGAGGAGGAGAAGGTGAGGAGGAGAAGGTGAGGAGGAGAGGAGGTGAGAGGAGGAGGTGAGGAGGAGGAGAGGAGAAGGTGAGGAGGAGGAGAGGAGAAGGTGAGGAGGAGAAGGTGAGGAGGAGAGGAGGTGAGAGGAGGAGGAGAGGAGGAGGTGAGGAGGAGGAGAGGAGAAGGTGAGGAGGAGGAGAGGAGAAGGTGAGGAGGAGGAGAGGAGAAGGTGAGGAGGAGAAGGTGAGGAGGAGAGGAGGTGAGAGGAGGAGGAGAGGAGGAGGTGAGGAGGAGGAGAGGAGAAGGTGAGGAGGAGGAGAGGAGAAGGTGAGGAGGAGGTGAGAGGAGGAGGGGGTGGGGAGGAGAGAGGAGGAGAAGGTGAGGAGGAGAGGAGGAGGAGAAGGTGAGGAGGTGAGAGGAGGAGAGGAGGAGGTGAGAGGAGGAGGGGGTGAGGAGGAGAGAGGAGGAGGAGAAGAGGAGAAGGTGAGGAGGAGAGGAGGAGGAGGAGAAGGTGAGGAGGAGAGGAGGAGGAGGTGAGGAGGTGAGAGGAGGAGGAGAGGAGGAGGAGGAGAGGAGGAGGAGGAGAGGAGGAGGGGGTGAGGAGGAGGAGAGGAGGAGGGGGTGAGGAGGAGAGGAGGAGGAGGAGAGGAGGAGGGGGTGAGGAGGTGAGAGGAGGAGGAGGTGAGAGGAGGAGAAAAGGAGGAGGAGGAGAGGAGGAGGAGGAGAGAAGGAGGAGTTGAGGAGGAGAGGAGAAGGAAGTGAGGAGGAGGAGGTGAGGAGGAAGTGAGGAGGAGGTGAGAGGAGGTGATCAGGTATATTAGATAATTAATTCCATCTCAATTTTAAACATTGAATTTCTTACTTTGAATTTTTTTAATCTTAAAAACATGTTTGAATTATTTTTATCATGAATTTGAGGCGCTGGAGTTAAGAGCACATTTACAGGAGGTTTAAAATTCAGAAGGAAAACTTCACTGTTTAAATAAGTTCAGGGTAAAGTTCAGAGTGTAAAGTTCAGAGTGTAAAGTTCAGTGTAAAGTTCAGAGCGTAAAGTTCAGAGTAATGTTTAGAGTGTAAAGTTCAGTGTAAAGTTCAGAGCGTAAAATTCAGAGTAACGTTTAGAGTGAAAAGTTCAGAGAGTAAAGTTCAGAGTGTAAAGTTCAGTGCAAAGTTCAGAGCGTAAAGTTCAGAGTAACGTTTAGAGTGTAAAGTTCAGAGAGTAAAGTTCAGTGTAAAATTCAGAGTGTAAAGTTCAGAGCGTAAAATTCTGTGTAAAGTTCAGAGTGTAAAGTTCAGTGTAAAGTTCAGAGTGTAAAGTTCAGAGTGTAAAGTTCAGTGTAAAGTTCAGAGCGTAAAATTCAGAGTAACGTTTAGAGTGAAAAGTTCAGAGAGTAAAGTTCAGAGTGTAAAGTTCAGTGTAAAGTTCAGAGCGTAAAGTTCAGAGTAACGTTTAGAGTGTAAAGTTCAGAGAGTAAAGTTCAGTGTAAAGTTCAGAGTGTAAAGTTCAGAGCGTAAAATTCAGTGTAAAGTTCAGAGTGTAAAGTTCAGTGTAAAGTTCAGAGTGTAAAGTTCAGTGTAAAGTTCAGAGCGTAAAGTTCAGAGCGTTAAGTTCAGTGTAACGTTCAGAGCGTAAAGTTCAGAGTGTAAAGTTCAGCGCGTAAAGTTCAGAGCGTAAAAAGTTTAGAGCGTAAAGTTCAGTGTCAAGTTCAGAGTGTAAATTTCAGAGCGTAAAGTTCAGAGTGTAAAGTTCAGTGTAAAGTTCAGAGCATAAAGTTAAGAGTGAAAATTCAGAGTGTAAAGTTCAGTATAAAGTTCAGAGTGTAAAGTTCAGAGCGTAAAGTTCAGAGTGTAAAGTTCAGAGCGTAAAGTTCAGAGCGTAAAGTTCAGAGTGTAAAGTTCAGAGTGTAAATGTCGCAGTAAAGATCCCAGACTCTGAGGCAGAGGCTGTTTCCTATTGGCCGCTCTCATCTGTGGGCGGGGCTTGAGGTTTGACTGAGGTGAATTCTGACCAATCAGATCACTTCACTTCTCCACTTCCTGTTTGTTCCTGAGTCAGATCAGATCAGTCTGGATCGACGCTTCTGCCTCGGAAATTCTGAATTTTACTCTGAATTTTGACTGATGAATTTGAGGCATAGAAATATTTGTGCTGAATATTTAGAAGACAAATTTTTGAATTTCATGAACTGAAAACTTATCAACTGCCATTCAGAATAAAAATTATTCAAACATGTTTTTTCAGAGTTTAAAATTTCAAATTCAGCTTTAAAATTCAAAACTGATGCAACAAATGGAGGAGGAGGTGATAGGAGGAGGTGACAGGAGGAGGTGACGGGAGGAGGTGAGAGGAGGAGAAGAGGAGGTGACAGGAGGAGGTGACAGAAGGAGGAGAGGAGCTGACAGGAGAAGAAGAGGAGGTGACAGGAGGAGGTGACAGGAGGAGAAGAGGAGGTGAGAGGAGGAGGTGACCGGAGGAGGTGACCGGAGGAGAAGAGGAGGTGACAGGAGGAGGTGACAGAAGGAGGAGAGGAGAGGAGCTGACAGGAGGAGAGGAGAGGAGCTGACAGGAGGAGGTGACAGGAGGAGAAGAGGAGGTGACAGGAGGAGGTGACAGGAGGAGGAGGTGACCGGAGGAGGTGACCGGAGGAGGTGACCGGAGGAGGTGACAGGAGAAGAGGAGGTGACAGGAGGAGGTGACAGGAGGAGGAGGTGACAGGAGGAGGAGGTGACAGGAGGAGGAGGTGACAGGAGGAGGAGGTGACAGGAGGAGGTCAGACCTGGTTGTAGTGCTTCATGTTTTCTTTGGGTCCGTAGTCGAAGGCTCTGAGTCTCCCACCTCTGACAGCCTGAAACATGAGGGAGACATGAGGGAGGCACGGGAGGGCATCTGACACAGGGGGAGGGCATCTGACACAGGGGTAGGGCATCTGACACAGGGGTAGGGCATCTGACACACGGGGAGGGCATCTGACACAGGGGAGGGCATCTGACACAGGGGGAGGGCATCTGACACACGGGGAGGGCATCTGACACACGGGGAGGGCATCTGACACAGGGGAGGGCATCTGACACAGGGGAGGGCATCTGACACAGGGGGAGGGCATCTGACACAGGGAGGGCATCTGACACACGGGGAGGGCATCTGACACAGGGGGAGGGCATCTGACACACGGGGAGGGCATCTGACACAGGGGGAGGGCATCTGACTCGTACCTGGGCCCAGTGAACCATGTTCTGGACGGAGGTTCCTGCAGGACAGTGAGTCGTGTAGACGGGAGTCCGAGTCTGGAAGAAAGACCAGGACTAAACCAGGACTAGACCAGGACTAAACCAGGACTAGACCAGGACTAGACCAGGACTAGACCAGGACCAGACCAGGACTAAACCAGGACTAGACCAGGACTAGACCAGGACTAGACCAGGACCAGACCAGGACTAAACCAGGACCAGACCAGGACTAAACCAGGACCAGACCAGGACTAAACCAGGACTAGACCAGGACTAGACCAGGACTAGACCAGGACCAGACCAGGACTAAACCAGGACCAGACCAGGACTAGACCAGGACTAAACCAGGACCAGACCAGGACTAGACCAGGACTAAACCAGGACCAGACCAGGACTAAACCAGGACTAGACCAGGACTAGACCAGGACTAGACCAGGACTAGACCAGGACTAAACCAGGACCAGACCAGGACTAAACCAGGACCAGACCAGGACTAGACCAGGACTAAACCAGGACCAGACCAGGACTAGACCAGGACTAGACCAGGACTAGACCAGGACTAGACCAGGACTAGACCAGGACTAAACCAGGACCAGACCAGGACTAGACCAGGACTAAACCAGGACTAGACCAGGACTAAACCAGGACCAGACCAGGACTAAACCAGGACTAGACCAGGACTAGACCAGGACCAGACCAGGACCAGACCAGGACTAGACCAGGACTAGACCAGGACTAAACCAGGACCAGACCAGGACCAGACCAGGACTAAACCAGGACTAGACCAGGACCAGACCAGGACCAGACCAGGACTAGCAGTAGTCGTAGTACTTCAGTTGTAGTACTTTAGTACCCGTACCATGTTGAGGTCATGTGTATAGTGTAAATTACAGTAGTACTGCAGTAATAGTACTATAGTTGTAGTAGTAGTACTAATAGTACTTTTGTAGTAATACTTTAGTAGTACTTTAGTAGTAGTACTGCAGTAGTACTTTAGTAGTAGTACTGTAGTAGTACTTTAGTAGTAGTACTGTAGTAGTACTTTAGTAGTAGTACTGCAGTAGTACTTTAGTAGTAGTACTGCAGGAGTACTTTAGTAGTAGTACTGCAGTAGTACTGTAGTAGTACTGCAGTCGTACTTTAGTAGTAGTACTGCAGTAGTACTGTAGTAGTACTGCAGTCGTACTTTAGTAGTAGTACTGCAGTCGTACTTTAGTAGTAGTACTGCAGTCGTACTTTAGTAGTAGTACTGCAGTAGTACTTTAGTAGTAGTACTGCAGTAGTACTTTAGTAGTAGTACTGCAGTAGTACTGTAGTAGTAGTACTGCAGTAGTACTGTAGTAGTACTTTAGTAGTAGTACTGCAGTAGTACTTTAGTAGTAGTGCTGCAGTAGTACTTTAGTAGTAGTACTGCAGTAGTACTTTAGTAGTAGTACTGCAGTAGTACTGTAGTAGTACTTTAGTAGTAGTACTTTAGTAGTACTTTAGTAGTAGTACTTTAGTAGTACTTTAGTAGTAGTACTTTAGTAGTAGTACTTTAGTAGTAGTACTTTAGTAGTACTTTAGTAGTAGTACTTTAGTAGTAGTACTATAGTAGTAGTACTTTAGTAGTAGTACTGCAGTAGTACTTTAGTAGTAGTACTGTAGTAGTACTTTAGTAGTAGTACTGCAGTAGTACTTTAGTAGTAGTACTGCAGTAGTACTTTAGTAGTAGTACTGCAGTAGTACTGTAGTACTCGTACCATGTTGAGGTTGTCCTGGTTGAAGCCGCACAGCACGAACAGCAGGTTCCCGCAGAGGGCGCTGTGCCGCGGACACACATGCTCCGCCAGCCACTCGATCGTGTGACTCTGAGGCAGGAAGTCCCGCCTCCCGAACAGGTCCTGCCAATCACACGCCTCCATTACTCTCCCCGAATGTCCCGCACTGGAGCTTTACCCTGTGCTGGAGTCTCACGACACGCTGCACCTGCTGATGTCACCAGGTGCACCTGTCCCTCACCTGTCGCTCACCTGTCGCTCACCTGTCGTTCACCTGTCGCTCACCTGTCGCTCACCTGTCGCTCACCTGTCGCTCACCTGTCGCTCACCTGTCGCTCACCTGTCCCTCACCTGTCGCTCACCTGCCCCTCACCTGTCGCTCACCTGCCCCTCACCTGTCGCTCACCTGTCGCTCACCTGTCCCTCACCTGTCGCTCACCTGCCCCTCACCTGTCGCTCACCTGCCCCTCACCTGTCGCTCACCTGTCGCTCACCTGCCCCTCACCTGTCGCTCACCTGTCGCTCACCTGTCGTTCACCTGCCCCTCACCTGTCGCTCACCTGTCGCTCACCTGCCCCTCACCTGTCGTTCACCTGTCGCTCACCTGTCGTTCACCTGCCCCTCACCTGTCGCTCACCTGCCCCTCACCTGTCGCTCATCTGTCACTCACCTGTCCCTCACCTGTCCCTCACCTGCCGCTCACCTGCCCCTCACCTGTCGTTCACCTGTCGCTCACCTGTCATTCACCTGCCCCTCACCTGTCGCTCACCTGTCGCTCACCTGTCGCTCACCTGTCACTCACCTGTCGTTCACCTGTCGTTCACCTGCCCCTCACCTGTCGCTCACCTGTCGCTCACCTGCCCCTCACCTGTCCCTCACCTGTCCCTCACTTGTCTGTAGATCATGGTCCTGTCACTCTGGGGGTGCTGTGTGTGTGTGTGTGTGGTGGAATGTTCAGCAGTTGCTGTGGTAACCGTGCGCAGGAGCAAACAGGAAAAACTCCAGTTAGGTCACAGCCCCAGAGTGTCCGAAAGTGAAAGTGAAAGTGCGTCGGACCCAGACGATGAACTCCGGCAGCACGGCCAGTTTGGTCATGGGGCTGTGGGTGAACTGCGCCGTGGCCACAGGCGCCAGCGCCACGAACAGGCGAACTTTAGCGGCAACAGACGGGAGCGACGAGAAGCACATGAACCCTGCGGAGCACAAACGGGAGGTCAGGACAAATGGGAGGTCAGGACAAATGGGAACGTGAGGACAAACGGGAGGTCAGGACAAATGGGAACGTGAGGACAAACGGGACGTGAGGACAAACGGGGACGTGAGGACAAACGGGGACACGAGGACAAACGGAGACACGAGGATAAACGGGGACACGAGGATAAACAGGGACACGAGGATAAACGGGGACACGAGGATAAACAGGGACACGAGGATAAACAGGGACACGAGGACAAACGGGGCCACGAGGACAAATGGGGCCACGAGGACAAATGGGGACGTGAGGACAAATGGGGACGTGAGGACAAACGGCAGGTCAGGACAAACAGGAGGTCAGGACAAACGGGGACGTGAGGACAAACCGGAGGTCAGGACAAATGGGACGTGAAGACAAACGTGAGGACAAACGGGAGGTCAGGACAAACGGGGACAAACGGGACGTGAGGACAAACAGGGACAAACCGGGATGTGAGAACAAACAGGGACATGAGGGCAAATGGAGACATGAGGACAAAAGGACACACGAGGACAAACGGAGACACGAGGACAAACGGAGACACGAGGACAAACGGAGACACGAGGACAAACGGAGACACGAGGATAAACGGGGACACGAGGACAAACGGAGACACGAGGATAAACGGGGACACGAGGACAAACGGGAACGTGAGGACAAACGGGGACGTGAGGACAAACGGGGACACGAGGACAAACGGAGACACGAGGACAAACGGAGACACGAGGATAAACGGGGACACGAGGACAAACGGGAACGTGAGGACAAACGGGGACGCGACGACAAACAGGAACAAACAGTACGTGAGGACAAACGGGAGGTCAGGGGACATGGGGACAAACGTGAGGACAAACGGGGGCATGAGGACAAACGGGGACGTGAGGACAAACGGGGACGTGAGGACAAACGGGGACGTGAGGACAAACGGGGCGTGAGGACAAATGGGGACAAACGGGGACAAACCGGGATGTGGGGACAAACCGGGATATGAGGGCAAACGGGGACGTGAGGACAAACGGGGACGTGAGGACAAACGGGGACGCGAGGACAAACGGGGACGCGAGGACAAACGGGGACGCGAGGACAAACGGGGACGCGAGGACAAACGGGGACGCGAGGACAAACGGTATGTGAGGGGCGAGGACAAACGGCATGTGAGGGGAGGGGACAAACGGTATGAGGGAGTCTGACCGATGGTGGTTCCCTGGGAGTGTCCAATGTAGTGCAGCTGTTGCTGCTCGGTGACGTTCAGGACGTAGTTTATGACGGCGGGAAGATCCTTCAGCGCCATCTCATCGTGACTGAAACATTTAAGAACATCTCATCGTGACTGAAACATTTAAGAACATCTCATCGTGACTGAAATGTTTAAGAACATCTCATCGTGACTGAAACGTTTAAGAACATCTCATCGTGACTGAAACATTTAAGAACATCTCATCGTGACTGAAACGTTTAAGAACATCTCATCGTGACTGAAACGTTTAAGAACATCTCATCGTGACTGAAACATTTAAGAACATCTCATCGTGACTGAAACATTTAAGAACATCTCATCGTGACTGAAACGTTTAAGAACATCTCATTGTGACTGAAACGTTTAAGAACATCTCATTGTGACTGAAACGTGTAAGAACATCGTGAGTGAAACGTTTAAGAACATCTCATCGTGACTGAAACGTTTAAGAACATCTCATCGTGACTGAAACGTTTAAGAACATCTCATTGTGACTGAAACGTTGTGTAAGAACATCGTGAGTGAAACGTTTAAGAACATCTCATCGTGACTGAGCCCTCAGAGCTCAGTGCGCAGCCCCGCCCCCTCGGTACGCAGCCCCGCCCCCCTCAGAGCACAGCCCCGCCCCCTCAGTACGCAGCCCCGCCCCCTCATTGCACCCCCCACCCCCCATTACGCCCCCGCCCCCTCAGTACGCAGCCCCGCCCCTCAGTACGGGGCTGCGTACGCGGCCCCGCCCCCTCAGTACGCGGCCCCGCCCCCTCAGTACGCGGCCCCGCCCCCCTCAGTATGCACCCCCGCCCCCCTCAGTACGCAGCCCCGCCCCCCCATTATGCCCCCTCAGTACGCAGCCCCGCCCCCCATTACGCCTCAGTACGCAGCCCCGCCCCCCCATTACGCCCCCTCAGTACGCAGCCCCGCCCCCTCAGTACGCAGCCCCGCCCCCTCAGTACGCAGCCCCGCCCCCTCAGTACGCAGCCCCGCCCCCTCAGTACCTGAAGGCCCAGTACTGGTCCTGGTCCGGGTCCAGGCTGCTGTGTTTTCTGGACCAGGTGTTTCCTCGACTGTTGCTGATCCAAACGTCGAAGCCGCTGAGGGACAGAAAAAATCCCAACGCCGAGTCCGGAGGATTCGTCACCCAGTTACTGCCCGCGGCAAGAAGCCCGTGCTGCAGGAGGACCACTGAAACAGAGCCAGGACTGAGCCAGGACTGAGCCAGGACTGAGCCAGGACTGAGCCAGGACTGAGCCAGGACTGAGCCAGGACTGAGCCAGGACTGAGCCAGGACTGAGCCAGGACTGAACCAGGACTGAGCCAGGACTGAGCCAGGACTGAACCAGGACTGAACCAGGACTGAGCCAGGACTGAGCCAGAGAAACTGGTGCAGTGATTGGCCGGTGGGTGTGGCTGCTGCTCTGTGATTGGCCGGTGGGTGTGGCTGCTGCTCTGTGATTGGCCGGTGGGTGTGGCTGCTGCTCTGTGATTGGCAGGTGGGTGTGGCTGCTCTGTGATTGGCAGGTGGGTGTGGCTGCTGCTCTGTGATTGGCAGGTGGGTGTGGCTGCTGCTCTGTGATTGGCCGGTGGGTGTGGCTGCTGCTCTGTGATTGGCCGGTGGGTGTGGCTGCTGCTCTGTGATTGGCCGGTGGGTGTGGCTGCTGCTCTGTGATTGGCCGGTGGGTGTGGCTGCTGCTCTGTGATTGGCAGGTGGGTGTGGCTGCTGCTCTGTGATTGGCCGGTGGTGGTGGCTGCTGCTCTGTGATTGGCCGGTGGGTGTGGCTGCTGCTCTGTGATTGGCCGGTGGGTGTGGCTGCTGCTCTGTGATTGGCCGGCGGGTGTGGCTGCTGCTCTGTGATTGGCCGGCGGGTGTGGCTGTGTGATTGGCCAGTGGGTGTGGCTGCTGCTCTGTGATTGGCCGGTGGGTGTGGCTGCTGCTCTGTGATTGGCCGGTGGGTGTGGCTGCTGCTCTGTGATTGGCCGGTGGGTGTGGCTGCTGCTCTGTGATTGGCCGGTGGGTGTGGCTGCTGCTCTGTGATTGGCCGGTGGGTGTGGCTGCTGCTCTGTGATTGGCAGGTGGGTGTGGCTGCTGCTCTGTGATTGGCCGGTGGGTGTGGCTGCTGCTCTGTGATTGGCCGGTGGGTGTGGCTGCTGCTCTGTGATTGGCAGGTGGATGTGGCTGCTGCTCTGTGATTGGCAGGTGGATGTGGCTGCTGCTCTGTGATTGGCCGGTGGGTGTGGCTGCTGCTCTGTGATTGGCCGGTGGGTGTGGCTGCTGCTCTGTGATTGGCCGGTGGGTGTGGCTGCTGCTCTGTGATTGGCAGGTGGGTGTGGCTGCTGCTCTGTGATTGGCAGGTGGGTGTGGCTGCTGCTCTGTGATTGGCAGGTGGGTGTGGCTGCTGCTCTGTGATTGGCAGGTGGGTGTGGCTGCTCTGTGATTGGCCGGTGCTCACCTCCCGTTCGCCCTCTGCTGGGGTGAGGGATGCGGTTCAGGGACAGGATGTACCCGTCCTCCGTCTGCACCTCGTGCTCCTCCGACGGAAAACCCCACCTCCTGATGATCTCCGACTGAAACATCAAGAACATGAACCACAGATTTGACTGAAACATCAAGAACATGAACCAAAGATTTGACTGAAACATCAAGAACATGAACCAAAGATTTGACTGAAACATCGAGAACATGACCCACAGATCCGACTGAAACATCGAGAACATGACCCACAGATCCGACTGAAACATCGAGAACATGAACCAAAGATCCGACTGAAACATCGAGAACATGAACCAAAGATCCGACTGAAACATCGAGAACATGAACCAAAGATCCGACTGAAACATCGAGAACATGACCCACAGATCCGACTGAAACATCGAGAACATGACCCACAGATCCGACTGAAACATCGAGAACATGACCCACAGATCCGACTGAAACATCGAGAACATGACCCACAGATCCGACTGAAACATCGAGAACATGACCCACAGATCCGACTGAAACATCGAGAACATGACCCACAGATCCGACTGAAACATCGAGAACATGACCCACAGATCCGACTGAAACATCGAGAACATGAACCACAGATCCGACTGAAACATCGAGAACATGACCCACAGATCCGACTGAAACATCGAGAACATGACCCACAGATCCGACTGAAACATCGAGAACATGACCCACAGATCCGACTGAAACATCGAGAACATGACCCACAGATCCGACTGAAACATCGAGAACATGACCCACAGATCCGACTGAAACATCGAGAACATGACCCACAGATCCGACTGAAACATCGAGAACATGACCCACAGATCCGACTGAAACATCGAGAACATGACCCACAGATCCGACTGAAACATCGAGAACATGACCCACAGATCCGACTGAAACATCGAGAACATGAACCAAAGATCCGACTGAAACATCGAGAACATGACCCACAGATCCGACTGAAACATCGAGAACATGACCCACAGATCCGACTGAAACATCGAGAACATGACCCACAGATCCGACTGAAACATCGAGAACATGACCCACAGATCCGACTGAAACATCGAGAACATGACCCACAGATCCGACTGAAACATCGAGAACATGAACCAAAGATCCGACTGAAACATCAAGAAAATGAACCAAAGATCCGACTGAAACATCAAGAACTGTCACAAGACCAGGACTAAACCAGGACTAAACCAGGACTAAACCAGGTCTAAACCAGGTCTAAACCAGGTCTAAACCAGGACTAAACCAGGACTAAACCAGGTCTAAACCAGGTCTAAACCAGGTCTAAACCAGGACTAAACCAGGACTAAACCAGGTCTAAACCAGGACTAAACCAGGTCTAAACCAGGTCTAAACCAGGACTAAACCAGGACTAAACCAGGACTGAACCAGGACTGAACCAGGACTAAACCAGGACTAAACCAGGTCTAAACCAGGTCTAAACCAGGACTAAACCAGGACTGAACCAGGACTAAACCAGGACTAAACCAGGTCTAAACCAGGTCTAAACCAGGTCTAAACCAGGACTAAACCAGGTCTAAACCAGGTCTAAACCAGGTCTAAACCAGGTCTAAACCAGGACTAAACCAGGTCTAAACCAGGACTAAACCAGGTCTAAACCAGGTCTAAACCAGGACTAAACCAGGACTAAACCAGGACTGAACCAGGACTGAACCAGGACTGAACCAGGACTAAACCAGGTCTAAACCAGGTCTAAACCAGGTCTAAACCAGGACTAAACCAGGACTAAACCAGGTCTAAACCAGGTCTAAACCAGGTCTAAACCAGGACTAAACCAGGACTAAACCAGGTCTAAACCAGGACTAAACCAGGACTAAACCAGGTCTAAACCAGGACTAAACCAGGACTAAACCAGGACTAAAGCAGGACTCACGATGTTCATGTGGACCTCAGGGTCCAATGGAGGTTCAGGTTTGGTGCAGAGGCTCAGAGAGACGAGGAGGAGGAGCCCGGCCAGACTCAGCTTCATCCCTGCAGAGGCCGAAACGTCACCGCGGCGAAACGTCACAGCGGCGAAGAAACGTCACAGAGGCGGCGAAACGTCACAGCGGTGAAACGTCACAGCGGCGAAGAACCTGAAGAGAAAGAGACTGAGACAAGACACGACGTCAGCCGATATCTGGGCTCTTTAAAGTGTCTGTTATCGGCCTGTGTTATCGGTCTGTGTTATCGGCCTGTTATCGGCCTGTGTTATCGGCCTGTGTTATCGGTCTGTGTTATCGGCCTGTGTTATCGGCCTGTGTTATCGGCCTGTGTTATCGGCCTGTGTTATCGGCCTGAGTTATCGGTCTGTGTTATCGGCCTGAGTTATCGGTCTGTGTTATCGGCCTGTTATCGGCCTGTGTTATCGGCCTGTGTTATCGGCCTGTGTTATCGGCCTGAGTTATCGGTCTGTGTTATCGGCCTGTGTTATCGGCCTGTGTTATCGGCCTGTGTTATCGGCCTGTTATCGGCCTGTGTTATCGGTCTGTTATCGGTCTGTGTTATCGGTCTGTGTTATCGGTCTGTGTTATCGGCCTGTTATCGGCCTGTGTTATCGGCCTGTGTTATCGGCCTGTTATCGGCCTGTTATCGGTCTGTGTTATCGGCCTGTGTTATCGGCCTGTGTTATCGGCCTGTGTTATCGGCCTGTGTTATCGGTCTGTGTTATCGGTCTGTGTTATCGGTCTGTGTTATCGGCCTGTGTTATCGGCCTGTGTTATCGGCCTGTGTTATCGGCCTGTGTTATCGGCCTGTGTTATCGGCCTGTGTTATCGGCCTGTGTTATCGGCCTGTGTTATCGGTCTGTGTTATCGGCCTGTGTTATCGGCCTGTGTTATCGGCCTGTGTTATCGGTCTGTGTTATCGGCCTGTGTTATCGGCCTGTGTTATCGGCCTGTGTTATCGGCCTGTGTTATCGGCCTGTGTTATCGGTCTGTGTTATCGGTCTGTGTTATCGGTCTGTGTTATCGGCCTGTGTTATCGGCCTGTGTTATCGGTCTGTGTTATCGGCCTGTGTTATCGGTCTGTGTTATCGGTCTGTGTTATCGGTCTGTGTTATCGGCCTGTGTTATCGGTCTGTGTTATCGGCCTGTGTTATCGGCCTGTGTTATCGGTCTGTGTTATCGGTCTGTGTTATCGGCCTGTGTTATCGGCCTGTGTTATCGGCCTGTGTTATCGGTCTGTGTTATCGGCCTGTGTTATCGGCCTGTGTTATCGGCCTGTTATCGGTCTGTGTTATCGGCCTGTGTTATCGGCCTGTGTTATCGGCCTGTGTTATCGGCCTGTGTTATCGGCCTGTGTTATCGGCCTGTGTTATCGGCCTGTGTTATCGGTCTGTGTTATCGGCCTGTGTTATCGGCCTGTGTTATCGGCCTGTGTTATCGGCCTGTGTTATCGGCCTGTGTTATCGGTCTGTTATCGGTCTGTGTTATCGGTCTGTGTTATCGGCCTGTGTTATCGGCCTGTTATCGATCTGTGTTATCGGCCTGTGTTATCGGTCTGTGTTATCGGCCTGTGTTATCGGTCTGTGTTATCGGCCTGTGTTATCGGCCTGTGTTATCGGCCTGTGTTATCGGTCTGTGTTATCGGTCTGTGTTATCGGCCTGTGTTATCGGCCTGTGTTATCGGCCTGTGTTATCGGCCTGTTATCAGTCTGTGTTATCGGTCTGTGTTATCGGTCTGTGTTATCGGTCTGTGTTATCGGTCTGTTATCGGCCTGTGTTATCGGCCTGTTATCGGCCTGTGTTATCGGCCTGTGTTATCGGCCTGTGTTATCGGTCTGTGTTATCGGCCTGTGTTATCGGCCTGTGTTATCGGCCTGTGTTATCGGCCTGTTATCAGTCTGTGTTATCGGTCTGTGTTATCGGTCTGTGTTATCGGTCTGTGTTATCGGCCTGTTATCGGTCTGTGTTATCGGCCTGTGTTATCGGCCTGTGTTATCGGCCTGTTATCGGCCTGTGTTATCGGCCTGTGTTATCGGTCTGTGTTATCGGTCTGTGTTATCGGCCTGTGTTATCGGCCTGTTATCGGCCTGTGTTATCGGTCTGTGTTATCGGTCTGTGTTATTGGCCTGTGTTATCGGCCTGTGTTATCGGCCTGTGTTATCGGTCTGTGTTATCGGCCTGTGTTATCGGCCTGTGTTATCGGCCTGTGTTATCGGCCTGTGTTATCGGTCTGTGTTATCGGCCTGTGTTATCGGCCTGTGTTATCGGCCTGTGTTATCGGCCTGTGTTATCGGCCTGTGTTATCGGTCTGTGTTATCGGTCTGTGTTATCGGCCTGTGTTATCGGCCTGTGTTATCGGTCTGTGTTATCGGTCTGTGTTATCGGCCTGTGTTATCGGTCTGTGTTATCGGCCTGTGTTATCGGCCTGTGTTATCGGCCTGTGTTATCGGCCTGTGTTATCGGTCTGTGTTATCGGCCTGTGTTATCGGTCTGTGTTATCGGTCTGTGTTATCGGTCTGTGTTATCGGCCTGTGTTATCGGCCTGTGTTATCGGTCTGTGTTATCGGCCTGTGTTATCGGCCTGTGTTATCGGCCTGTGTTATCGGCCTGTGTTATCGGCCTGTGTTATCGGTCTGTGTTATCGGTCTGTGTTATCGGTCTGTGTTATCGGCCTGTGTTATCGGCCTGTGTTATCGGTCTG
The DNA here is from genome assembly GCA_034769755.1 of Odontamblyopus lacepedii. Classification (NCBI taxonomy): domain Eukaryota; kingdom Metazoa; phylum Chordata; class Actinopteri; order Gobiiformes; family Gobiidae; genus Odontamblyopus; species Odontamblyopus lacepedii. The sequence goes on along the minus strand of CM068360.1, from coordinate 36,704,841 downwards.
TGTTATTGGCCTGTGTTATTGGCCTGTGTTATCGGCCTGTGTTATCGGTCTGTGTTATCGGCCTGTGTTATCGGTCTGTGTTATCGGTCTGTTATCGGCCTGTGTTATCGGCCTGTGTTATCGGCCTGTGTTATCGGCCTGTGTTATCGGCCTGTGTTATCGGTCTGTTATCGGCCTGTGTTATCGGTCTGTGTTATCGGCCTGTGTTATCGGTCTGTTATCGGCCTGTGTTATCGGCCTGTTATCGGCCTGTGTTATCGGCCTGTGTTATCGGCCTGTGTTATCGGCCTGTGTTATCGGTCTGTGTTATCGGCCTGTGTTATCGGTCTGTGTTATCGGTCTGTGTTATCGGCCTGTGTTATCGGCCTGTGTTATCGGCCTGTTATCGGCCTGTGTTATCGGCCTGTGTTATCGGTCTGTGTTATCGGCCTGTGTTATCGGCCTGTGTTATCGGCCTGTGTTATCGGCCTGTGTTATCGGTCTGTGTTATCGGTCTGTGTTATCGGTCTGTGTTATCGGCCTGTGTTATCGGCCTGTGTTATCGGTCTGTGTTATTGGCCTGTGTTATTGGCCTGTGTTATCGGCCTGTGTTATCGGTCTGTGTTATCGGCCTGTGTTATCGGTCTGTGTTATCGGTCTGTTATCGGCCTGTGTTATCGGCCTGTGTTATCGGCCTGTGTTATCGGCCTGTGTTATCGGCCTGTGTTATCGGTCTGTTATCGGCCTGTGTTATCGGTCTGTGTTATCGGCCTGTGTTATCGGTCTGTTATCGGCCTGTGTTATCGGCCTGTTATCGGCCTGTGTTATCGGCCTGTGTTATCGGCCTGTGTTATCGGTCTGTGTTATCGGCCTGTGTTATCGGTCTGTGTTATCGGTCTGTGTTATCGGCCTGTGTTATCGGCCTGTGTTATCGGCCTGTTATCGGCCTGTGTTATCGGCCTGTGTTATCGGCCTGTGTTATCGGCCTGTGTTATCGGCCTGTGTTATCGGTCTGTGTTATCGGCCTGTGTTATCGGTCTGTGTTATCGGTCTGTGTTATCGGCCTGTGTTATCGGCCTGTGTTATCGGCCTGTGTTATCGGCCTGTGTTATCGGCCTGTGTTATCGGCCTGTGTTATCGGCCTGTGTTATCGGCCTGTGTTATCGGCCTGTGTTATCGGTCTGTTATCGGCCTGTGTTATCGGCCTGTGTTATCGGCCTGTGTTATCGGCCTGTGTTATCGGCCTGTGTTATCGGCCTGTGTTATCGGCCTGTGTTATCGGTCTGTGTTATCGGCCTGTTATCGGCCTGTGTTATCGGCCTGTGTTATCGGCCTGTGTTATCGGCCTGTGTTATCGGTCTGTGTTATCGGTCTGTGTTATCGGCCTGTGTTATCGGTCTGTGTTATCGGCCTGTGTTATCGGCCTGTGTTATCGGCCTGTGTTATCAGCCTGTGTTATCGGTCTGTGTTATCGGCCTGTTATCGGCCTGTGTTATCGGCCTGTGTTATCGGCCTGTGTTATCGGTCTGTGTTATCGGCCTGTTATCGGCCTGTGTTATCGGCCTGTTATCGGTCTGTGTTATCGGCCTGTGTTATCGGCCTGTGTTATCGGCCTGTGTTATCGGCCTGTGTTATCGGTCTGTGTTATCGGCCTGTTATCGGCCTGTGTTATCAGTCTGTGTTATCGGCCTGTGTTATCGGTCTGTTATCGGCCTGTGTTATCGGCCTGTGTTATCGGTCTGTGTTATCGGCCTGTTATCGGCCTGTGTTATCGGCCTGTTATCGGTCTGTGTTATCGGCCTGTGTTATCGGCCTGTGTTATCGGTCTGTGTTATCGGCCTGTGTTATCGGTCTGTGTTATCGGCCTGTTATCGGCCTGTGTTATCAGTCTGTGTTATCGGCCTGTGTTATCGGTCTGTTATCGGCCTGTGTTATCGGTCTGTGTTATCGGCCTGTTATCGGCCTGTGTTATCGGTCTGTGTTATCGGTCTGTTATCAGTGCCCGTGTTTAGTTTTGGTCGATCTGCATAAAAACACAAAGTTTTATTTTAACACTTTAATACGAAGAGAAAAAATGCACGAAATGTGACGGTGCACGACCCTGATGGGTTTGTATTCAGCAGAGAAATACACACATGTAAATATAACAGAAATACAAATATATCACATAAATATAGAAGATAAATATATAAAATAAATATGTAAGATACACATGAACATGAATCACACATGAACCAAATGCTGCGTCAGCGTCACATGAAAATCTCAAAGTTCATATGACTCTGAAAATAAACACTGCTGTTTTTTTTGCAGAAGTGAAAGTTCACAACCCTGAACCCGTCACTGACCCCGTCACTGACCCCTTCACTGAACCCGTCACTGACCCCGTCACTGACCCCGTCACTGACCCCGTCACTGACCCGTCTGTTTTCCGTGGTAAATTCTCGTTACTTCAGTGTAAGAAAAACAGTATATGTTGTTCATAAATCAAACATTTTATGTAAAACCAAAATTCTACATTTTTGGGACGTTCAGATGTTTAAATGTCGTGTCTTTTATCAACATTTTAGGTCCTGGAACATCTCCAGTCGGGATTTTGAACCTTATTTAGTGTTTCAGTAAAATAAATCACACTGAAAAGCCCAATTTCACCTCATTTGGAGTTTTATTGGCGGCTCAGTGTCTGAGTGGCTCAGCCTCACAGCAGAAGGTTCTGGGTTCGATCCCCGGGCCTTTCTGTGTGGAGTTTGCATGTTCTGCCCGTGTCTGGATGAGTTTCCTCCTGTTTCCCCATAAACCCAAAACCTGCTGGAGGTGTGACGGGGCAGTGTGACGGTGCAGTGTGACGGGACAGTGTGACGGGGCAGTGTGACGGTGCAGTGTGACGGGGCAGTGTGACGGGGCAGTGTGACGGGGCAGTGTGACGGGGCAGTGTGACGGGGCAGTGTGACGGGGCAGTGTGACGGTGGAGTGTGGCGGTGCAGTGTGGCGGTGCAGTGTGACGGGGCAGTGTGGCGGGGCAGTGTGACGGTGCAGTGTGGCGGGGCAGTGTGACGGGGCAGTGTGACGGGGCAGTGTGGCGGGGCAGTGTGACGGGGCAGTGTGACGGGGCAGTGTGACGGGGCAGTGTGACGGGGCAGTGTGACGGTGCAGTGTGGCGGTGCAGTGTGGCGGTGCAGTGTGGCGGTGCAGTGTGACGGGGCAGTGTGACGGTGCAGTGTGGCGGTGCAGTGTGGCGGTGCAGTGTGACGGGGCAGTGTGACGGTGGAGTGTGACGGGGCAGTGTGACGGGGCAGTGTGACGGTGCAGTGTGACGGTGCAGTGTGACGGGGCAGTGTGACGGTGGAGTGTGACGGTGCAGTGTGGCGGTGCAGTGTGACGGGGCAGTGTGACGGGGCAGTGTGACGGGGCAGTGTGACGGGGCAGTGTGACGGTGGAGTGTGACGGGGCAGTGTGACGGGGCAGTGTGACGGTGCAGTGTGACGGTGCAGTGTGACGGGGCAGTGGCGGTGGAGTGTGACGGTGCAGTGGCGGTGCAGTGTGACGGTGCGTGTGACGGGCAGTGACGGGCAGTGTGACGGGGCAGTGTGACGGGGCAGTGTGACGGTGCAGTGTGACGGTGCAGTGTGGCGGTGCAGTGTGGCGGTGCAGTGTGACGGTGCAGTGTGACGGTGCAGTGTGACGGTGCAGTGTGACGGGGCAGTGTGACGGTGCAGTGTGACGGGGCAGTGTGACGGGGCAGTGTGACGGGCGGTGTGGCGGGCGGTGTGGCGGGCAGTGGCGGGGCGGTGTGGACGGGGCAGTGGACGGGCGGTGTGGACGGGCAGTGTGACGGGGCGGTGTGACGGGGCAGTGTGACGGTGCGGTGTGACGGTGCGGTGTGACGGGGCAGTGTGACGGGGCAGTGTGACGGGGCAGTGTGATGTGCAGTGTGACGGGGCAGTGTGACGGGGCAGTGTGACGGTGCAGTGTGACGGTGCAGTGTGACGGGGCAGTGTGACGGGGCAGTGTGACGGGGCAGTGTGATGTGCAGTGTGACGGGGCAGTGTGACGGGGCAGTGTGACGGGGCAGTGTGACGGGGCAGTGTGACGGGGCAGTGTGACGGGGCAGTGTGACGGTGCAGTGTGACGGGCAGTTAGACCAGTCAGTGTGACGGTGCAGTGTGACGTTGCAGTGTGGCGGTGCCGTGTGACGGGGCGGTGTGGCGGGCAGTGTGATGTGCAGTGTGGCGGGCAGTGTGACGGGGCAGTGTGGCACGGTGTGGCGGTGCAGTGTGGCGGTGCAGTGTGGCGGGGCAGTGTGGCGGTGGAGTGTGGCGGGCAGTGTGACGGGGCAGTGTGACGGGGCAGTGTGACGGAGCAGTGTGACGGTGCAGTGTGGCGGTGCAGTGTGACGGGTCAGTGTGACGGTGGAGTGTGACGGTGCAGTGTGGCGGTGCAGTGTGACGGGGCAGTGTGACGGGGCAGTGTGACGGTGGAGTGTGACGGTGCAGTGTGACGGGGCAGTGTGACGGGGCAGTGTGACGGGGCAGTGTGACGGGGCAGTGTGACGGGGGAGTGTGGCGGTGCAGTGACGGTGGAGTGACGTGTGGACGGGGCAGTGTGACGGGGCAGTGTGCCGGGGCAGTGACGGGCAGTGTGGCGGGGCAGTGTGGCGGGGCAGTGTGACGGGGCAGTGTGACGGTGGAGTGTGACGGGCAGTGTGGCGGGGGCAGGTGGACGGGGCAGTGGCGGGCAGTGTGGACGGGCAGTGTGACGAGGCAGTGTGTCGGTGCAGTGTGTCGGTGCAGTGTGACGGGGCAGTGTGACGGGGCAGTGTGACGGTGCAGTGTGGCGGTGCAGTGTGACGGGGCAGTGTGACGGTGCAGTGTGGCGGGCAGTGACGGGCGGACGGGCGGTGTGACGGGAGCGGTGTGGCGGGCAGTGTGGCGGGCGGTGTGGACGGGCAGTGTGACGGGCGGTGTGACGGGCAGTGGCGGTGCGGTGTGACGGTGCGGTGACGGGCAGTGTGACGGGCAGTGTGGCGGTGCAGTGTGACGGGGCAGGTGTGACGGGCAGTGTGGCGGGCAGTGTGGACGGGCAGTGACGGTGCAGTGTGGCGGGCAGTGTGGCGGGGCAGTGTGACGGGCAGTGTGGCGGGGCAGTGTGATGCAGTGACGGGCAGTGTGGCGGGGCAGTGTGACGGGGCAGTGTGGCGGGGGCAGTGACGGGGCAGTGTGATGTGCAGTGTGACGGTGCAGTGGACGGGGCAGTGTGGACGGTGCAGTGTGGCGTGCAGTGTGACGGGCAGTCATGGCGGGCAGTGTGGACGGGGCAGTGTGATGTGCAGTGTGGCGGGGCAGTGTGGCGGGCAGTGTGGCGGGGCAGTGTGACGGTGCAGTGTGGCGATGCAGTGTGACGGGCAGTGTGACGGTGGAGGTGACGGGCAGTGTGACGGGGCAGTGTGACGGTGCAGTGTGACGGGGCAGTGTGACGGAGCAGTGTGACGGTGCAGTGTGGCGGTGCAGTGTGACGGGGCAGTGTGACGGTGGAGTGTGACGGTGCAGTGTGGCGGTGCAGTGTGACGGGGCAGTGTGACGGGGCAGTGTGACGGTGGAGTGTGACGGGGCAGTGTGACGGGGCAGTGTGACGGGGCAGTGTGACGGGGCAGTGTGACGGGGCAGTGACGGTGGAGTGTGACGGTGCAGGTGACGCGGTGTGGCGGGCAGTGTGGCGGGAGCAGTGTGGCGGGGCAGTGTGGACGGGGCAGTGTGGCGGGCAGTGTGGACGGGGCAGTGTGGACGGGCAGTGTGACGGTGGAGTGTGACGGTGCAGTGTGACGGGCAGTGTGGCGGGCAGTGTGACGGGCAGTGACGGGCAGTGTGGCGGGGCAGTGGGACGGTGCAGTGTTACGGTGCAGTGTGGAGGGGCAGTGTGGCGGTGCAGTGTGGCGGTGCAGTGTGGACGGTGCAGTGTGACGAGGCATGTAGCGGTGCAGTGTGACGGGGCAGTGTGACGGCGGTGGACGGGCGGTGGACGGGCGGTGACGGGGCAGTGTGGCGGGGCGGTGTGACGGGGCAGTGTGACGGGGCGGTGTGACGGGGCAGTGTGACGGTGCGGTGTGACGGTGCGGTGTGACGGGGCAGTGTGACGGGGCAGTGTGACGGTGCAGTGTGACGGGGCAGTGTGACGGGGCAGTGTGACGGGGCAGTGTGACGGTGCAGTGTGACGGTGCAGTGTGACGGGGCAGTGTGACGGGGCAGTGTGACGGGGCAGTGTGATGTGCAGTGTGACGGGGCAGTGTGACGGGGCAGTGTGACGGGGCAGTGTGACGGGGCAGTGTGACGGGGCAGTGTGACGGGGCAGTGTGATGTGCAGTGTGACGGGGCAGTGTGGCGGTGCAGTGTGACGGGGCAGTGTGACGGTGGAGTGTGACGGGGCAGTGTGACGGGGCAGTGTGACGGGGCAGTTTGTCGGGGCAGTGTGTCGGTGCAGTGTGTCGGGGCAGTGTGACGGTGGAGTGTGACGGTGCAGTGTGTCGGTGCAGTGTGACGGGGCAGTGGCAGTGTGACGGGGCGGTGTGACGGGGCAGTGTGACGGGGCAGTGTGACGGGCAGTGGACGGGGCAGTGACGGGCAGTGTGGACGTGCAGTGTGACGGTGGAGTGTGACGGTGGAGTGTGACGGGGCAGTGTGACGGTGCAGTGTGACGGGGCAGTGGCGGGCAGTGTGGCGGTGGAGTGTGACGGGCAGTGACGGGGCAGTGTGGACGGGCAGTGTGACGGGGCAGTGTGACGGGGCAGTGTGATGTGCAGTGTGACGGGGCAGTGTGACGGGGCAGTGTGACGGTGCAGTGTGACGGTGCAGTGTGACGGGGCAGTGTGACGGGGCAGTGTGACGGGGCAGTGTGATGTGCAGTGTGACGGGGCAGTGTGACGGGGCAGTGTGACGGGGCAGTGTGACGGTGCAGTGTGGCGGTGCAGTGTGACGGGGCAGTGTGACGGTGGAGTGTGACGGGGCAGTGTGACGGGGCAGTGTGACGGGGCAGTGTGACGGAGCAGTGT